>CM050221.1:28160000-28370000 GCA_027475355.1 Coilia nasus
CACGGTTCTCCATCTAACTAAACAGTTGTGCAGTAGGCTACACCAGAGCATTACAAAATAGAATTAGTTTCTTTAAGCACCGGGAGTCCTATCTCCATACGTATTTAAAACATGTGAAAAAAAAAAAACAAAGTAAAAAGAATTCCCCTAAGTGTATTTTCTTTTCCTGATACAATGCTTTTGTTTAACTAAACTAAGTATCTGAAGATACAAAGATGAAAATCATCTCATGGTAAATTCTTCATTAAAAACACATCTCCATAGACTACTTTATGCTACATCTTATCACTTTGAAAATCGTTTTTGCATACTAAAAAACATTTAAAAGAATTACCATTCATTGCAATAAACTACATGCAAACAATTTGTCCCTTTATGATAGTTACAAAAATGTTCTTGTGAATTTCTACCTAACTTGCATGACATTTGGCATGCAGACCTTTAGGACAAGTATTCTCAAAGCATTAGGTCACAGCTTCTATTCAGGGACAGTGAGCAGTGAAATATTCAATGTTAAAGGATAAACCGGCACAGATGAGAGACTTGAAATTTGAATCACTCTGTTGGGGTTTGTTCTGCATGTTGGCTGCCTAGCTATACATTTTCCACTTATTACACAGCCAGCTACTATTGATTATAGAAAGATTTGATCGATCCAAAAAATGATTTTGTGTCCTCTGCAAAACTCCAATGATTTGAAATGTCGTTTCATGACAATGCCCTGTGTTCTTCCGCTGTCCCCCACAGCAAGGGTCTGTTATACAGTATATAACACCAGCCTGTTATTCAGCAGTATATGACTTCCAAACACCAGTATATAACACCAGGCTGTTATTCAGCAGTATATGACCTCCAAACACCAGTATATAACACCAGTCTGTTATTCAGCAGTATATGACCTCCAAACACCAGTATATAACACCAGTCTGTTATTCAGCAGTATATGACTTCCAAACACCAGTATATAACACCAGGCTGTTATTCAGCAGTATATGACCTCCAAACACCAGTATATAACACCAGGCTGTTATTCAGCAGTATATGACCTCCAAACACCAGTATATAACACCAGTCTGTTATTCAGCAGTATATGACCTCCAAACGTTGGGATAGCTCATTCAGTTTAGTGGAACTTTCTGCAACACTTTTACGAGCCCTGTAATAGAATGTTTTAATTGTCTTAGAACTATTAGGTTTTGTATAGCGGGTAATGGGGGTCAAACAGGACATTTTAATCTGACAGATTCATTGCAACAAAGGTTCAGCCTCAATGACCAATAGAAACAGGTAGTAGCATTTAAAGTGTCCAAGCGATGTCATATTTTTTCTTTCATTATCACAGGTCTGAAAAGTCACTGCTGAATGACAGAATGAACATGCTTAGGTAGACTTAGCCTGTATACTGGGATATCGGTTTCTAACCGAAGCCAAAGTTTCAAATGTTTATGCATGTGTGTTTAGTCTTTGGGTGTATGGGTCTTGGGTCTATGTCTAAAAAACTGTGCTTTCTCTTTCTTTCTCTGGGCTGTCTAGGTCTAGTTTTCTCACCAATCACAGATGAAGAAACATCCTTGTTCCTTTTACACAAGCGCAGCAAACTAATCATGCTAGGCATGCTTTAGGTAAATATATACAGGGTTGTAGTTTTTGGAAGCTAAATTTATTTTCACAATGATACTTGTTATATTATAAAATGATACAATATCATTCAGCACAACAACATAAACAACAACAACTATACTAACAACAATAACAACAACAACAATAATAATACAACTTTAAGTAAGTCAGGGCTGCAAATTAAAGTAGAGGGTATTGTATAGAAGAACAAGGAAGACAGTAAAGCTTAGAAAAGACAAAGGCATGTTGTCCATTGTTAAAACAATCCTAGGACATCCTGTCAGCAGACCAAGTAATCAATGTAGCATTTGAAACAGCAAAACAAAAAATACGAAAACGAAAAAAACTCCTAGACAGTGCAAAGGTGAGAAATATCCAATGCTGCTGGTATTAATTAAACTGTCCTTAAAGATAAAATATAAATGTATATGGCTATCAATCATTAATTGCAGTGAATAAAGTATAACAACTCGTCTCACATCTGAACTGAATATCAACTGGCTACATCCAATAATGTAAGTAGATATTTTCTGACATTCAACAGCAAAATTTAAGCATTCCACCATAAACACATTTTTTCACTATTGTGGTAGGCATTTCTTGATTTCCGTTTCCATAATGTGTACATTTGTGGGTTTTTGGGATTGTTCAAATATGATGCTTCAGGTTTGCTTATAGAATGCAGACATCTTGAATGTTATTAATATATTTACTAATTCACAAAGGTTCTCTAACCTGATTGAAAGGGCGTTGTTCTGCCACAGCAGAGTTTCCCTCATGCAGCTTGACAGATTGGCCTTCACTTGCAGAAAGTAAGATTGAAATCTTTACAAGCTCTTTAGGGGCGTGATGAAATGTTCATTTGTTGAGCATGAATCGCGCCAATACCAACGCTGCTGAATCCTTCTTTCTGATTACTTTTTAATTATACAAGGTGATATCATTAGTCTTGTATCCTGGCAACTATCAACCTTGGTCACTGTGAAATGCCCGCCTGGCCTTGTAAGCATAATTGTTTCTGAATTACCTAATCTTATAATACCATCACAGGCGCAAACCCAGGCACTCTGACAAAGAAATAGTGATCGAGGTGACAAAAATACAAATCAACCCTACAGATTCCCTGAAGTAATGGTCAGTGAAATATAGGTCTTTATGGTATCAGAAGGTGTTACACTGTTTTGTGGTCTAACGTGGAAAGTTTCTGACTTTACGAGTATGTAAAACAATATGTGACGGTCAAAGTTCCATTAAGCCATATGGTCATCAAAAGTAATGAAACCATATCCCATGTGTAATCAGTAGTCTTTCAGTTGCCTGTGACATCCCATCTGTTTTACTGGCAATGAAGCATGGGGGAAACATTTCACACTGTGACAAGGGATCAGTTGAAAGCTGTGACAGCAAGATTTGACAGCTGACATGTAAATGGACATGTTGGCATATTACATGGGAGAGTCTGCTTTGGGCAGATGATTTTGTGTTCTTCAAGAATGGTGCCTATAGTGTGGGCAGGTTACTTTTTTGCTGATATATTATTGTTTTCTGTGCAATACTATTTGTAAACCTCTTTATTAAATTGGTGGCTAATCATGGTTTTAGCTTCACCGTCCTCACTCATTCACTGCAGAAATCCTGTGCTTCTGTGCCCAGCTCTCCATTTATTAATACGGTCTTAAAATATCAGAAAGATATTATTTAGCATAGCACACTGGATGAACAGTAGTGGGCCATGATAGTTTGCTTCAGTATCTGCTGACTTGTCAAACTACTATTATACTCTTTAAAATACTGATTCAAAATATCCCTGACTTTCAACAATTAAACCATTTTTACTTTGAACAAGTGTTTTGATAAACATTTTAAGAAGAAAGATGTTATAAAGAAGCAGTGGTGACAGCTTGTACATACCACATTGTGTGTGAGCATTATTCATACTATATTGTGTATTACAGTTTTTCTCAATTGTTAAAGCACTAAAACCAATTGCTTCTCAATTGCTTGAACTCTTTCACAAAACTGTTCACCCTGTTGTCACTAACTTAAACAATTTTCACATAGTAGAACATGTGAGGCAAAATGGTAAACGTTCTTTTCAACATTTCATCACAAAACAAAAAATGACATATGTTAAGGGCAGTGAGACAGAATTGACTTAACTTAATTTCAAATGAGCTGACCCCACCAATATAAGCCAATCATCATTTTTTTGGTGCAGTGTACATTGTTATTTCATTTGGACTAGATTGTTTTTGTTTTGAGGATAGAGTTTATTTTTAAGCACATCTAAAAATGTTTTGAGTCAATAGTTTGCTTTTGCAACAAGAGTCAAGAGTTTTGGAAAAAACTTTTGTACAACTGGAGTTTGTATTTACAGTTTTGAGAAAATGGTGTAAGGTTTTAGCATTTTAAGGACTTTTAGCATTTCAGAAAAAATGTAAGGTCCCTAATCACCATAATACTAAGCACTTAGCAACCTTAATGTGGTTGTGCAGACATAGAATTAGGTCAGAGAGACAGAGAGAGAGAGAGAGAGAGAGAGAGAGAGAGAGAGAGAGAGAGAGAGAGAGAGAAAGAGAGAGAGAGAGAGAGAGAGAGAGAGAGAGAGAGAGAGAGAGAGAGAGAGAGAGAGAGAGAGAGAGAGAGAGAGAGAGGATGTGTTTGTATTTGTATGAGTGTAAGTGCTCTCATTTCCTCCATGACAGGTGAGAGGGATTACACACTGTGGCACAGACAGGCACAGAGGGGCCTGGCCTGATGGATGCTGTTTGAACTGAAGAGAGGGACCTTTTTATTCCACTAAGCACTTTCTATTAGAGCTCTTCTCAGAAGCAGTGATAGACTGGAAGGTCTTGGGTTGGCATAATAGCATCAACCATGAAGTCTCCGGGTGTGAAACTTCAAAAGGGAAGCCGTTGGCACTCTAACATCACAGATATATTCTGAGATGTATAGCTGAGTTACTCTTCAGCTGAGCTTCATGTATTCCAGTAGCACAATCTCTTTTCCCCTCCCCTTTCTTCCTCCACTGAGTAATTGTATTCCTCCCAAATGTCAGGTTTCATAGAATGCAGGAGCAAGAACACACCGTTTGGATTAATGAAAGGGAATAAGCAATCACAGTGTTCTATGTTCTGTGTTCTATCTGTATCTGTGAACTGAAAACCTGCTTTGTGCGCCACTTTCTCTGCTCTGTGTATGTTAAAAAAAAGGGTTAAAAAAGTTTAGGCTAAACATCAGTAAGAGCAATGTATTTGAAGAATGGTCGAGCATTGATGTGATAAATTCATGACAAATCAGTTTTGAGACAGCAATCCACATTTCAGAAAGATTTTAACCAAAACATACAGATTGACAGATTGTGAGCTTATGATTTCAGCTGTTATTTAAGCTGTTTTATAGGCATGTTGTTGAATGATTTTTAAATCTGTCTGCTGTGTGTTGGTTGTTGATGGCAATCATATTATGAAGCACCTACATAATTTCTCAAACAGCAGTATGTGCCCACCTGCAGCTATTCACATGTCCCCGATTACAAGTATTCTATCACTGACTCTGGCTTTCCCAAACCTCATGATAGGCAAATATCCAACGCATTATGTCAAGTGCATTTTACCCGTCATTGAAGACTACATTGCGTCACTGCGTCATTGCGTCATTACTTCATTGCGTTATTGTGTTCTTCCGCTCCAGCACCACTGGACTGCAAGAACTGTTGTCTTGTGTTTTTCTTGCCAAACTGTGAAGCACTTTGAGCTGCATCTTGTATGAATTGTGCAATACAAGTAAAGATTATTATTATTATTATTATTATTATTATTATTATCATTACACTGCTGTCCTCCTTATGGCATTGGTATCCGTTAGCGAGGTATTTTGTGGATGCCAACACCACTCAGTGCTGAGTTCAGTGCGGTGTTGGCCTTGGGTTTCTCCATGGGAGGCGGGCAGAGTTCAGTGTGGTGATGGCCTTGGGCTTCTCAGTGCAGTAGGGCTTCAGCACAGACTGGTGATGGCTGTGGGCCTCCCCAGGGGCAGAACATAGTTCAGTGTGATGATGGCCTTGGGCCTTTCAAGGCAGAGTTCAGTGTGGTGATGGCCTTGGGGCAGGAACTGTTGATTGATTAATTTTGCTGGCCCATGCTTAAATGGACCTGTGTCACTCTCCTGAGAGTAGGAAGGACAAGCAAGGGATGAGCCTGGTGAGACGGTCTTTTAGGAGTCAGCATACTCTCCAAAGGCAGTGGGAGCTGAAAGTGTCTTCCAGGTCAAGCAGGGTTGGTGATCCTCTGAGCTGTGTTGACTCGCTGGAAATCCTTCCTGTCTGCCACAGAACTGCTGCCATACCACTGTGTGTAGAGACACTCTCAAGCAGTGCTGGAGGAACTGCTGTGGCAGGTTGGCTTGTTAGTGTCAGTGGGATGTCTCTTGGAGCCCTGGACGATGAACAGGGTATTGACAGTCATGACTTCCCTGTACATAGGAGACTGAGGGCAGTCATTGGCTAGCAGTTAAATAGTCGGACCTGCAGCCACAGGATCACTGGTTCAATTCCCCATACCGACAGGTGTGTAGGGGAGTGAATGACCAGCACTCTCCTCCATCCTTCCCCATGACTGAGGTACCCTGGTCATGGTCTTGTCCCCACACGCTGCTCCCCGGGTGTCGTTGTCATGGTTGCCCCCTGCTCACTTGTGTGTGGTTAAATGCAGAGGTAGAATTTCATTGTGTGCTGTGGTGTGCATTCGCTGTGTGAATGGGAATCACTCACTATAGACTTAAATTTAACATCCAGTTTGTATGCAGTTTAGATGTGTCCAGTGAAAATTGTGAACTGGGTGCTTTCCACATGCAATGAGAAAATGATTTAACCAAACAAAAATATGCCTAATACACCAATTACACACCTTTACAATTATATGCCTAGTGGGTTTGGACCCATCATACAGGTCTGGATGTTCTGTAAATGCATAATTCAAATTTTTGTTTTGGTTGTTTGTCTTCAGGCACAATTCTATTGGAATCTCACTTTTTTCTCTTTAAATACACAAAAAACAGGTAAATTTGCAATATTCAGAAATCTTACTTTTGAGTGGTTATGACTTTGTTTCTCTACATTTTCCAACATCATTATTTTTTTTAAATGATGAGTATGAATTATACTATAAGGATAAGATAAACGCTGCATTAAATGTACAGTTACACATATATCATTATAAACTAATCAGTGTTACACCTATATTCTAAAGATGTAACTACACATACTCAGGATACAAAGCGAAGTCTTGAGTGTGCAGTTCATTATTATTCAGATTTAAAACAGAATCTCTTGTGGCTGACTTCAGTCTGTGGTTATGCAGATGCTGGATGGCTGGGTTAAGTGTGAAATGTTGTGCTATTACATGTCTTTTAGATGCTTAAGTCAGCTTGGTTTTGTGTTACCTCCATAATATACTGTACTTAAGGTATGTCGTATGTATGTTAAAACAACAATATTGGACATCATCTATTTTCAACACTTGTCTTATGTTAGATTAGATTTCTTCATAATATTATACCCTCTTCATAAACACACAGAGGGTGGTATGATGCCAGACAAAATTGTTAAGTTTGTCCAGATGAAGATTTTGAAACGCTGTTCTTTCTGAACCCATTTCTTTGCCCTCCCTTTCCATGGGCCCGGGACAAGATACCTGTTTGTCCCCCCCTATCAGCGGGCCTGCTCTGGGGGTTCTGGGCATTGAATACGATGGACGCTGGGTTGGAGGCAAAGACCAAGCTTCAGTAGGTGACTATGAAGGGTGAGGCCGTGTAGTAAATGCTTAGCTGTAGGCCTGGACGGACATACCAATATCTTTTTTCCGCAGGCCTTGCAGATGAGGTGATGGTTGGCAAAGACACGCTGTCTCCCCTTCATGCCAGACCTTTCATCTCATCTCCTCTGTCATGGCCCTCCTTGTGCATGAGTCATTGGAGGCATGATGGATGAAAATGCATCACCACCGCTTTCACTTGGAACGCGCTGGGAATTTGGATGGAGGAATGAGATTAAGATGGTCCAACTTGGCAGGAGGTCTGTTACCCCCTGGTCCGCATCAGCACTAGCCCACAATATTACCACATGACATGACATTACATTAAAATTATAATTATAGATTAGATATGTGGAGCAAGTTGATCTGAATGATTGCGTTATAAACAGAGCTGTTACACTGAAATTCCTATGGTTTAAATGAAGTAGTATTTCATTTGGCATTTGCTATTAATCTTCTATGTACCAGTGAGTATCATGGGTGGTTAAAAAAATAATACAGAATTTTACACTTTTGTTTTCCTCCTGCAAAATATAGAACATGTAACTCAATTATTCTTTAGTAGTTTAGGTGTGTGTGTGTGTGTGATTGTGTGTGTGTGTGTGTGTGTGTGTGTGTGTGTGTGTGTGTGTGTGTGTGTGTGTGTGTGTGTGTGTGTGTGTGTGTGTGTGTGTTACACTGCCTACAGTGCCTATATCATTACCATGTTACAAAGTTACTGAAAAAACATAACTAGCAGCCAAGTTGAAGATGGACTAAAATATGATTATTATTACGTATGAATCCTTAAAAACCTGTATGGTAAAGTGACATGCAAGACAGGCTTTTTAAGCTATTCATAAAATATTTACAAATGTTGGACAGCACCGTCTGGTAAAGTGATTTAAGACTCCAGAATGACAGCCCCTGCAAAATGGTGGGGGAGGGTGGAATTCAATGAACACAATTAAATTCAAGAATGCTAGTTTTGATGAGAACGCTCATATACAACATATTTTCAACCTAGCCACTGTAATCACATGCAACAATGAGTCTTGCACTGGTTGCTAAATATCCCTCATGTTATGAATGTTCCATGAATGCTGTTTGCAGTCAGGTAGACAAAACCACTAAGGGGTCCTGTGGGTCAGGCAGACATTGCATTACAGAATACAGGATGCTGAGTAGGTGCGTCATCTATGGAACAGGTTGCTAGCAATAAACATGGTTGTTGACTTCAAGTAAACCATGCAGCATTTACTTAGAACTTCATTACAAATGCTACCTCCAAATTTACTTTATTTAAAACTCTCTCTCTGTCTCCCTTTTAAGAAGAGCTTTAGGGGCAATGTCCACCAAACACGCTTTTCAAGCTTTAGCATCCTTAACCTACTTTTCCCAGTGCTGCTTTCTGTGGTTGTTGTTAAAAAATGACATGGGTATTGTTAGCGATTATAGCTAACTTAAATTAAATGTTGTGACTGACAGATCCACTAAATACAGTATTGGCATACACACCTGATAATTCAAGTGACACAGTTACATCCCTCCCCCTGTCTTTGTTTTTCATGTCTAATCATAGAAATTTGTTTTAGTTTAGGGTCAGGTAAATGCACTGGGTACACACCTGATAATTCAAGTGACACAGTTACATCCCTCCCCCTGTCTTTGTTTTTCATGTCTAATCATAGAAATTTGTTTTAGTTTAGGGTCAGGTAAATGCACTGGATACACACCTGATAATTCAAGTGACACAGTTACATCCCTACCCCTGTCTTTGTTTTTCATGTCTAATCATAGAAATTTGTTTTAGTTTAGGGTCAGGTAATAGAGGACTACATTGTCAGTTACTGCCAGTGTTCTTGACTGCATGTCCGGCCCCTTGACTCTTGACTCTACATTTTGATTGGAGGTTGAGTGACAATTGAAATTGACTTGCTAGGCACTGTTCTAAAAGTTAAACAGATTTGAACTTAAAGTGCTATAAGCACTGTGACCAAAAACAGTGAGTGCAGAAAGCACTTCTGTCGCTGAGGGCGTAAACCCCAAAGTTTGAAGGATTTGTATAGAAAACAAATGGTGTCAGTGCAAAAAGCATGTTTGGTGAACATGGGCCCTAGTACAGTAGTTTAATTTCACAGGTATCCCCCATTCCAACAGTCTGCCAAAACAAGTAAGGTAGCTGTTGTTGGTGTCTATTAGCGAATAACAGCCCTACAGCTCAGCACAGGGAACAGAAGACACATGTGAGACAGCACTGGGGACAATTTCAGGAAAAGGGAAGCTTCATTGAGGATAATTAGCCTATGCACACAAATATTTGAGGCAAGGGGCCTAGAAAGCTCATGTGGCTGATAACCTTTGCCAGAGTTAAGTCACATTCCTCCTTGCCGTTGATTTGGCTGATGTTGCCCAGGTCTCAGGGCCTTTTCACTGATAAAACCATTATCAAGCTCTGCGGATTAGATTGAGATCAAACTTTAATTACCCAATTGATTGGACAGAATCTCGATGGTGATGATGTGCAGCCTATATCCCATTGAAACTTTTTGGGACTTTGGCTTACAGAGCATAACATTACATCAGCAACCACAATGTGGGGTTGTATCATTTGACGTTTGAGAGGAGAGATAACCTGTCTGACCCTAATGTTGACCATAATGTTTACACATGTTTGTGTAATAAGATGATAATCCAGTTCCAATTATCCAGTGCATTTACCGCTGAAGCATCAAAATACAATGGCAGTGAAGAGGAAGTTGTGACACAGAGAGAAACATCATATCAAGTCTCATCAAGTTAACTGTGCTGTTCATGTATAACAAGACTGGCAGGCTCTCCCTAAGGCAACATTCAATATGCCAGTGCTACACTTTGATGAACATATTCCTTTTAGTTAACAAGCATCAGCATGGATGCTATGGCAAAACAAGCTCTGATCAGAGCACAAAACCAGCAAAATCACTTGGCTCAGACTAGATGGTTAACATCTTTCTCTGTTTTTTTTTTTTTTTGTTTTTTTGTTTGGTTGGGTTTTTTTTTAGCCAAAGATTAAAATACATGGGGCACTGTTGAAAGCAGTAAGGACTGTCAGAGATTATTTAAATGAGATAAATAACGTCACATTTGCAGACTCTACCATGTGGCCCTCAGCTAATTTGTCTTTTTGGCCTGCGCCGTGTAGATAACAAAGTGCTGGTTGCTGCTTAAAATGTATTAGTTGCGCCACAGACAGTACACTTCCCTCCTACAGCTCACCCTGCATTGTGTGCTAATTTACCTGACAGACGCCATCAATAAGGTGATCGCTGGCTGTCAAGAGCTGTGCAAGGCAAAAGCCCTTTTGTGCCATCATGAGAGAACGATGGTGAAGAATCTTGCCTGGAGAAGATCTGATTTAAATACATGAGGTGGGCAGCAAAGCTGTATATTTCATAAGTCTAGCAGGCAAGCTGCCAGGGGTTAGATAATGCAGAGGTCACAGAGACAGGAAAGTGTTCCAGGCAACATTTGAATCGCCTGGGAATCTCAGAGTGTGAACCATTTTATTCATTAATTATAGGTATTGATCAGACACTTCAACATCATTGTATTTTAGTACGGAGAGATTTGTGTCAGTAAATTTAAATTTATGAAGGACATTGACATGTTCTGTAAACCTAGACAAAACAAACACAGGAATGCATCCAACATCGTTATAGGACTGGGACCTCTACATCTTTCAGCTCATTGTTCTTTAACAGATATTTTTTTTATTTATTCCTTTTTTAAAGAAATTTAATTCCCTTTGAATGAAATATGAGAAAGAATAGCAACTATAAAAGGCCCTCCCTTTACAGTTTAGCATCAATGTGTATATGGTACAAAATTCTTTTCAAGGCATACAATACAGTAAAATTCTAGAGGACCCTTTGTATATTAATCCCTCATATACCAGACTGCTGTGAAGACATTTGTGATGCAACATCGATTAAACCAATTTACCCCATGTTTGATGTCAATGCATGCCATTATACGTCCTATAATTAAACCATCTTTATGGTACATTATTTTTTTTTAAACGTGTTAAATATTAGGTATGTTAAGATTTTTATATAGATTAAGCAACATACAATATGATGGGTGAAATTGGGCACATTACAAAACTGAAGAAAAAAAAAACCTGCCATCATCATATCCCTTGTTTCTCCCTTCCTCCATGATTCCAAGAAAGAGAGGTTCATGCTTGGATGGTTGGGCAGAGAAAGTTTGCCCATTTATGAGTTTTATGGGTAAACGTTGTGGAAACAGGGCTCCACAGGGAGGGATGCACCCCTTGGCCAGACTGATCAAGCCTTACAGTACCTGAGCATGTCCAAAAACTGCAAGCGGACCACACAGCGCAAATCACTCTAACACTGTTTTTTTCTGTGCATTAGTTTGTTTCTCTTTTACACACTCTCTCTGTCTCTCTCTCTGTCTCTGTCTCTGTATCTCTCTCTGTCTCTCTCTGTCTCTGTCTCTCTGTCTGTCTGTCTGTCTGTCTGTCTGTCTGTCTCTCTCTCTCTCTCTCTCTCTCTCTCTCTCTCTCTCTCTCTCTCTCTCTCTCTCTCTCTCTCTCTCTCTCTCTCTCTCTCTCTCTCTCTCTCTCTCTGTGTTTGTGTTTTTCTTGTCTGTCAGTGTGTGTCTACATCCGTGTGCAGGATGTGTCCTACCAGCTGTCTAAGGCCAGAGGGATACAGCTTCCCCCTAAACCCTCTGCCTAGTTTACACGTTATTACGGTTGCTTGCCCGGTGAACCGCGGCAGTTCCTTCCGTCCCTCTGGAGCCTTTCTCCTCCTTCCTTGTGTGTCCGACACCTGCATGTGGCACAGCCAAGACCAGTCCCTGCAGTGGTCTCCCCCGGCTCGTTGCTCATTATGGCATAAGCCAGTGTGTTCATGTGTGTCTGGTCTCAGCACTCTCCATTGGTAATTACTGCAGTTATATGTAGGGTGCAAGGGCAGTGGCCACCACCCTCAGTTACACACTCGGAAAAGCAGGATCTGTCACTAAGGCAACCAAGGCCCATTCAACTCCCGAGCCTCTCCAGCATCCCCATCTGACATGTTCAGTAAATTGTGTAGTATAGTGATTGTCAGAACATGAAGAACTGAGGGACTTAAATATCCTCTGAAGGCCTTGAGTACATTCACTGTTCATTTCTTTCCAAAAGAGTCTCTTAAAGGCCATTGCTGGGGTGATGGGCCAGAGTCATAGTTCGAATTACAGGGGGTACTGGGGGGGTACAGTGTCCCCCAATCAACACCTAGTACCCCCCAAAGACACAACAATAGTAGGGTTGGAGCGTACGACATATTAATGTCATGTAAAACATAAAAGGTCGTACACCCAAATTATGGAGGGGTAATTCACACTACGGCTGGAATGCTAATTCCAAGCTATAATACAGTCTCAGGAATGTATTTTGAAGAATGGCAAGTGGATATAGACGTGTGTATATATGGTATTCGACAGAAACACTGATTGATCCATTGCCTGGCTACCTAATTTTAATTAGAAATGAATTCATGCTTTGCACAGCCATAAAAAATAGTAGAGAGACTCACAACTCAGTGGTTTACCTTTAAAAAAAGAAATGAGCTGCTACAGAGCTCTACTGTTCTGGGCTGAGTATATTTGCCCAGTTACATTTGTTCCACTTGCTAAAGTTAGATTTTGGCAGAGGTTTTATATTCTAAGTACTGGAGAAAGAGGTTGGGTTGGACTGAGGTGATTTATGACCAGAGATAGCAAATAGCATTTTTTGTGATTTTTGTCATGCACATTTTTCAGAACCATCATCACCATTCTCACCAATACAATAAATGTATGAAGGGACAGTTTTGAGGTAAAAAAGGATCGATTGAGAGTGTCATAATCCTACAATTTAAGACTACAAAAAAGGGTTTCTATAGTTTTTTTTTTTTTTACTGTATCTGGTTTCTGCTACCCTTTAAAGTGTGGGTTAGTGAATGAATGCAAGGAATCTGTGAGGTTAATGTAACCACTGCAGCATGAAAACATGGCTATTTGGACATTTATGGTGTTAAAGGCTTTGAGAAGCATGTATTAATGGTGTCAATTTAATACGCTGGCCAAGCTATGAGCATGTCCAACATATCAACAAAACTTCTTGATGTAACATGGAAGCCAGTAAATGGTTATGAGATCATATATAAGTTATTTATTGTTCTCTTAAACCATAATTAAGGGTATCATTCCCAGAGAAACCGTTTAGTACTTGCTCTTTATGAAGTACGACAGGTCACTCCATGTTGCATATGCATGCTGCACGTGATAATGTTCTTCTACCCCCAAATGCCTCCATTAGTCAATGAGAGAAAACAGGCGGGAAATGAGTGAATAAGAAAAAGGCAAATAGTGATGTACGTTTGTTAATTAGAAAAAGCCATGCCATAGTTGTGATTACCAGAGGAGTATTCTTTCACAAAACATTCACCTAGCAAAATATAGGTACGTAGCTGTGTTTGTTTAGAATGTTTAAATAGTCTATTTGGTGTGCTATGACTGAATAGGCTTTGAATGTTTGTAGCCTGTGACTAGCATAGCGGAGAATCTGTCATTCTCCCTGTTCCATCTCCACCACCAAACTAGAACAGCATGTAACAGGAGCACTAAAGCATTTTTTTTTTTTTATAAAAAACGGCACACAGGGCATTCATTAATACTAGAGACCACCACAAAATTAAAACATGATGACACCTTTAAATCATCTTTGGGGACCACATCACCAACTGCAGTAAAGCTGAGGAAGCGTGTAAAGGCCCATAGTGCATTTCACCATAATCACAGTATAATAACATACTTTTGTTTTGTTGACAAGCCTATGCAGCTTAATTGCAAAAGTAAAGCAGATTGTCATGCACTGGATGGAAAGGTCAATGTCCTTTGAAGCGCTGGTGGATTTCAGGCGGTCAGACAGCACTCCTAGAATCATCCCAGGTATTGTCAGACATAGTAGCATGCACATAATCACACCTGCAGCTCTAGTAAAGCCACTACAGCACAAACGAAAGGAATGCTCCGGTCCAATGCTTACTTGAAAACACATATCAGCATATTTTGTACTTGTCATCGTATTGCTTGTGTGACCATAGCATAAAATCCAAAGGCAGATAACAATAGTACCTGAAATCAGCAAATATGTTTACAAGACAAAATATTAAGTGATTTTATAAACAGTGTCAAGGAGAATCTGCCTGCATATAAGTTGACAGGGAGTGTGTCAACACAGTCATGCAAGACACACATGCATTGGAAGGTGTGTGGGGATTGAGGGTATGTGTGTGGATGAAAATGTGTGTGGATGAACTCAAGATAAAGTTAAAGTGCAGGCCTTAAATAGTTGCAACCTATCCCAAGTGTGGGCAATTACTGTAGCTTATAATCAGCGCAGTGCTGTCTACAGCCCACAAGCATAGGCAAAAGAGCATTCAGTGGACTGTGACAGTACTAAGGCAGTCACACATTAATTTTGTATGGGTCCTAAACAATCAATTCTCTCAACTTTGCAGAAAGTATCATTAAAAACTCGGTAACTCAACTAAAGAATTTATTTGTTAAAATAGTTGAAGCCAATTACAACTTAACAGCTGTTCAGTCAAGCACACATTAGATACAAAGTCTTATTTCTTTGTTTCTATAGGCAATATAATTCTTGTAGAAAAAACAATGATTCTAATGCTAATATAAGGTTTTAAAAATAGTTTGATTCTTCTATATCCATCTCAGCTCCAGCTCACATAAACACATTTTCTCATCTTTGCTTTATAATGAAGATTGATGACTTCTCAAAAAGTACCATTAGAACAGTTTACCTTTTATTTAAATGTTTGTACACGACTGGAAATCAATTTAAATAGATACTTCAAATAGTAGTTCTTTTAACTAAAGATGTCAGTATAACAAAAATGGGGCAGCACTGACCCATTACACGGGTAATTTTTCCTCATGTAAACAAGAGTTCTGAACTGCTGTTAACGGCCAAGCCATGGCACCATGCAAATACATTATTTGAGATACACTTGCAATGGATGGTAAAAGCTTTTGCTGTAGTGAACTCTCTCCACAAAAATCACTTTGCCCAGTTTGAACATGCCTTAATATCACTAGCCATTGCAAAAGCATAGTTAATTTTTACAACACTAAAAATAGATTTTCTACTAAGAAAGCAAAACTCAGGATATAGTACATGAACTAAAATGCATAAAATGGTAGTATTAGATTACTTGCTAAAATACTTCAAACAAAACTACATTAAAGTGATATAGTACAAAGGAGAACTACATGAGCACCTGATCCACATGACAAGCAATGATGCCCCTGGCCAGACGACGGTGAAAGAACTTCCTGGCATGTCATATCCATCCTTGACACTTTTGCTTGCCCTTGTCACTAAAGGCCAATTCCACAGCCAAGAGATTTCATACATTGGGTTGAAGTCTGAATCCTGCCTCCTTCGTCATCAACCTATGGACAAGAATGTGATATATAATGGTGGCTTTAATTTGGTTAGAAATGACCACTCTTCCTGTTGCCTTCTCTTCCTCTTCCTTGCCATCTCCCTTGCATGTGGACTCTCTGTCCTGTTTGTCTCTAATTGGCATTCATTTTCAAGCTGCAGACTTTCAGGCTTGTATTGGTGGTATCAGTTCATTGGAAATGCAGTAAAATCAATTCTGACTTGTGCTTAACTTATGGCATTTGTGCTTTAATTGTGATGAAATGTTGGAAAGAATGGTGACCAGTTTTCATCACGTGTCAATGTAAATGTGTTTTAAGAATTAGAATGTGATGAGAATATATTTAGAGTTTTGCAAAGAAGAGTCAGTGCTGTAAATTGCATTGTACTATGTGAAAATTATTTAAAGAAATGACCAAAGAGTGAAGAGTTTTGTGAAAGAGTTCAAACAACTTAGAAAGTTGTGCAGCCAATAGGATTTATAGCGTTAACAATTGAGAAAAACTGTAATCACAAATACATTAATGATGCATGGGTAACATTGCAGCTCTGAACACAGGGAGCACACTGGCATTTTTACAGTTTTTCTCAGTTGTTTACACACAATTCCTTGTACTTCAGACACAATGATCACAACATGTAACTCATGCACCAACCCCATTAACCGATTCTGCTAAACTACGAACACAATTCCTGCTTTGCACTGAAATTGCAGTTCTAAAACACACTTTTTTCAAAACGCTATAGACAATTCTCTGCACAATTTTCATGACGGAAATCTCGTTTTCACAAGGAACACACAGTGATTCAAAATTCTAAAGTCAATTGCCCTATTACAGTTTTTCTCAAATGCTAATACACAATTTCCGAAACCATGCACAATTTTCTCCAAACTGTAAACACAAACTCCAGTTGTCCAAAACCATTTCCCAAAACTTCGGATTCTTGTTGCAAAAGCAAACTATTGCCTCAAAACTGTTTTATGTGTGCTCAAAACCAAACTCCATTCTCAAATCAGAAACAACACCGTCAAATGAAATCACAAATGAAGCAGTTAGTAAACACTACACAAAAAATGGAAAGCACAACTCTCAGATGTATACATGTCATTTTTATGGCACTAAACATGCATTTTCAACTGAAAAAAGCAAAACTACTGATGTATATGTATGGTACATAGACTAAAATACATAAAGTGGAGGAATTACATGTTACAGTTTTTCTCAGTTGTTTACACACAAATCATTGTGCTTGGGACACAGTGACCACAACATGGAACTCATGCACTAACCCCCTAATCCAATTCTGCTGAACTACAAGCGCAATTACTGCTTTACACTCAAATTTCAGTTCTTAAACACAATTTTTTTTCAAAACACTACTTACAATTCTCTGCATTTGGCGCAATTTTCATGAAGAAAATCTCTTGTTTTCACAAGGAACACACTGCCATTCAAAATTCTAAAGTCAATTGCCCTCCTATGTACACTGACTCACATCATGAATCATATGGGCAAACACCTGTCTCACAGTTTTACAATTAGCAAGCAGAGCTATGGAAGATGCATGTGGAGATATAGCAACTGATGCTTTTCATGGATGGATTTGCCATGCTAGACACAATTTCACCCACTACTTGCCAGAAAACATTGGATGTAATGGTGTGGCCAGACCAAAACAAATGAGAGGTTCTTTTGGATCTTATAAATATCTATTCATATGATGGTTTGTGTGTGTCATTTGACAACAAAATAGCATTTTGAGAATAAATAACATTGTTATTGAAGGACTTTGCCTATTGTGTGTGTGTGTTGTTGTATTTTGTGTATAAAGTTCTGAGAGTATGAGGCATGCTCTCAGAAAATGTATGTAAACAATTGAGAAAAACTGTAAATTATAGCGATACAGCACAAATAAAAACTATATGTGCTGTATACAGTGCTGCAAACAAGAGATCACTGGGCTTCATTTGGGCTGGGTAAGGCTGCAGCACCTCATCCACATCACAAGCAATGATATCCCTTGCCAGGCAACGGGGAAAGAACCCCCTAGTGTGTCATATCCATCCTTGACACTGTTCCTCACCACAGGGATATTCCATGGCCTCCAAAAAATTACAGATTCAATTCTGACTCTTTTGTCATCAACCCATGGACGAGAACATGATCTATAATGCTGGCTATAATTTGGTTAGAAATTACCACTCTTCCCTTTCCTTTACCTCCTCTTCTTTACCACCACCCTCACATTTGGACTCTCTGTCCTCCTTGTGTCTGATTGGCATCCACTTGCAAGCTGCAACCCTCAAAAACCTGGTTGCTCTTCCAATTGGCTTGTATTGGTGGTGTCAGCTCATTTGACATGAAGTAAAGTCAATTTTGACCTATTGTGCTTAGTGTATGGCATTTCTGATTTATTTGTGATGAAAAGGTGAGATGTATGTTCACCATTTTGCACTGCATGTATCTAAGAATGCAACCTGTGTTTTAACAATGAGATTGTGCTTAGAGTTTTGCAAAGACGCATCCATGAGTTTTGCAAATTGTGTTCTACTATGTGAAAATTGTTCAAGGTATTGACAAAAGGGTGAAGAGTTCTGAGAAATAATTCAACCAATTGGGAAAGTTGTTCAACCAGTAGGTGTTTATGTTTTAGCAATTGAGAAAAACTGTATGTACACTGATTCATCACATCGGCAAACACCTGTCACACAGCTTTACAATTAGCTATCAGAGCTTTGGAAGAGGCAGAGCCACAGCTAGAGGAGTGAGAGTAAGAGGAGGAGGAAGGGGAGGACACGGACGAGGACGAGAAAGGACTGTAATCTCTGATGAGATCAGAGCCATTTTGGTTGACCATTTGGTCAACGAAATTATTTTACAGTAGTTGTTTAGTTGTTTACGTATCTCTCTCCATATTCTACAATCCTCAACACAATTGAGGATTTTTTTTTTGACTGGAGATGAAAGTGTATGACCAAAATCCACAAATGCGTGTACTCTTTCTCTAAGCTATGGAAGACGCATGTGGAAATATAGCAATTGATGCTTTTCATGGATGAATTCGCTGCTAGGCCAGGAAAAACATTGCATGTGATGTGGATGAGGTGCTGTGGCCACACAAAAACAGAAGAAAGGATGCAGCGTAATTTGTTTTTGTAACTGTATAGGCTACAGTAAATTCTTCTGTTCTATTGTATGTAGACCACTGTAGGTGCAGCTTTGTGTTGATTGGGATGCACAGTGTGTACACTGTTTTTGTGGGAAAAATTAAAAATATTTGTAACAATGTATATGTGCGTTCTGAGTATAAAAACAATATTCTAAAATATAGCACACTTATGTATGTACTGTCTGTAGCAAGTGTAACACTGAACAAAAAAAGGCCTAAATAATTATGATGAATGGAGAAGAAGTGTTTTCCATTTATCATAGTGTTTTACATTAAGCACATCAGGGTTCAACTGGTTGTTATAAATGTCTATTCATATGATGGTTTGTGTTTGTCATTTGACCACAAAATAGCATTTTGAGAAGAAATAACATTGTTTTGAATGCAAAGTTTCATTTTGCAGGAGAAGTGAGTGGTTTTGCCCATTGTGTGTGTGTTTTTTTGACTTGTGTGTAGAGTTCTGAGAGTATGAGGCATGCTTTCAGGAAATGTGTTTAAAGAATTGAGAAAAACTGTAAACCATTCATTAAAGCAGAATGCTGCTGGCACTATTTTGTTTTTTACACTACCATACTTGAAGACTGTTCAAGGCATAGCCTAGGCCTACTCTGGACACTCGAGCCTAAGGGCGATTTCACACTACTAGTTTGATTATTTGGCCCAGAGACATGCAGTAAACTTGCTACTATGTAGCATACAGACTGTGTTGTGGTCTGCTTTCACATCAACAAACGAACCAAAATTGGTCCTCTTGACATTTCCTCATCAATATTTATCTTAGCTACCCATAATGCATTTTGTGCAGTTCAGTGCAGATGCAGAATCAAGAGGACCAAGACCATCTCTTTTTGGAGGTCTCTTAGTGTACACCCAAGTTCGATTGATGCTTTCACACCAACGAAAACAAACCAAACTATGAGCTTTTGGTCTGAATGGACTGTTTGCTGTGCACCAACTGTGGTTGGTGTGAAAGCACCCTAAGAGACAGATGTGCATGACTTTAGAGACCCGTACAATGATAAAATACACACAGGTGCATTTTAATGTCCCCAAAGACTTATTTAAAGGTCCATAAAAGTACATAAGCACTACAAACTCTTTTATATATATGCTGTATGCTTTAATGTGTTTGCATTTCTCTTATGTAAGTATGGATGATGTAATCCACTAAACATGGACACCTGTTGTCCTGTTTCCTATGAACATATACCAGATCATTCTCTGATGCAGAACAGATTTGATCATGCATATTTCCATCTGCATGAACATTTTTTGTCATACTCTAGCGGGCATTATGGGGAATTTCAAGAATTTGGTTAAAAAAATGTCAAATTGAGATGTGCCGCCAGTTGAACCTGAGATCTCGAGCTGTGAGATTACCATTGTGCCAACATTCCTTCCCACTTACTGAGATGCTGTCTACCTGAGTAAGGCTATAAATTGGATTGTGTAGGCCCCTGCAATATAAGATCACTAAACCTTTAAGGACACTGTTCATATTATTATTAATAATGAGGAGGGTTAAAGACAACTCATTTCATCTGAGTTTCATTGGTACTCCTACACGGTGTTGACAATTTTCACTTTCACAGCTAAAAATGCTGTGAAAAAAGTTGGGGTTTATCTGTCTCGATGTGTTCACATAACCTGGCGTAGCCCATTTCTGTTTGTCCTTGAAGCTCCTTGTAGAGTTCTCTGTTACTAACACTTTCACTGTTGGAACATTGGTTGGATTTGTGCCTTGCCACTAATTGCTCATTTAATTAAATATATGCCTACAAAATGACAGGGGATTAACTTAAAATATTGGGTGATTGACCAGATTATATTTTGCCCACTACTACACACAACAATCCAATATTTAATCTTGCTGATTTGCCTTGATGGCAAATACTGATTAACGTCTGTTTTATGAAGCAAGTCATGATGCGTCATTATTTAGTGCCATTGCAATTGCCTGAAATTACTTTTAGCTGACCACCCGCTTACAGCTTGCTTAGTTGCCGCCTTGTTCATCATAGATATGTGGGCTGATTTATTCCCGTTTTGAGAGAGCAGAGTGATTCAACACACACACACACACACACACACACACACACACACACACACACACACACACACACACACACACACACACACACACACACACACACACACACACACACATTGAAACTCTCTCTCTCTCTCTCTATCAATCTATCTATCTATTCCTCTCTTTCACAGACACACATGCAAACACACACACACACTCTCTCTCTGTTTTTCTCTCTCTCCTTTACACACACATACCCACACAAACACACTCACTAAAGTCTCTCTCTCTCCCTCTCTCTCTCTCCCTCTCTCTCTCTATCTATGCATCTATCTATTTCTCTCTTTCACAGACACACATGCAAACACACACACTCTCTTTCTCTGTCTTTCTCTCTCTATCGCCTTTACAAACACACACACACACACACACACACACACACACACACACACACGCTCACAAATATGTGCAGACATACATGTATAGGCTCCCCCCCCCCTCTCTCTCTCCCCTCTCTCCCCCCCCCCCCCCCCCCCCCCTCTCTTTCTCTGTCTCTCTGTCTCTCTCTCTCTCTCTTTCACACAAACACACACACACGCACACACACGCACACACACACACACACACACACACACACACACACACACACACACACACACACACACACACACACACACACACACACACACACACACACACACACACACACATACACACACACAGCCTGATGCATGCCCCGTGGCAGCCACAGGAGCGGAAGGCCAGTCTTCACAATTTATGAGGTCATGAGAGGTAATTAGAATGGCTGCGTTGTTTTACAGCCTTGATCTAATAACACCACGAGCAATCCATAAAAATCACAACAGAAGGCGGAAAAGGGAAGTTTCGACCCTTACAATTTATGTCACCAAACACTCAAGGCCAGTCTATACAGCTTTACAACCTAACTGTATTTACATAAAGAATAGAGATTTTCTTGCCAGTTTCACTTTTAAACATGAAACACTATATTATAGAACAACTTTAGCATGTGAAGGGCTTGTCAATTGCTCCATATTTTCAGTTGTTATGGAGTAAAAGCGAATAAGTGAGCATGGAGACAAGTTCACTTTAAATCTCTGTGAATACCAAGACAATTTTTTTTCTGACTTCTGCAGGGTATGACTCCCTAGCTACAGAGTGAAGCACACATACAATCGGTAGTTTTCACACATTTGAGTTTTTTATGTGTGATAAGATACCTACAGGAAAAGAAACAGCATTGTTTGCTACATTTTTAAACAAAAGACTCAATGGAGGAACTCTCAAATTCATGTGCTTTTCACATGCTCCTGAATCTGTCACACCTTAGTTTGTAAAGATACCCTCAATAAAGTGATCTATTTCAAGAACCTTTACATGCTAAATGCTTTTCAATCTACATTACAGACTTCTTCTCTCGCTTCCCTTCTCCACTGAAAACACACAGAGCCAATGTAACCTGCCCATAGCCCCCTCACGCCACAGAGATTCCCCCACTCATTAGCCACATTAGGGTGTTAGTGCTTCCCTTTGATGGCAGGCTTAATTAGTGAACTGAGAGAGGGGCCATCTTAAATCCTCCACCAGTTGGATATTCAGAGGCTTGTCATGTTTAAGCTTTAATTTATTCCCCTGTGAATGAGCTGAGAAAAAAAACATCACTCATCTGAAGTTCAAGGTGTAAAAATCAGCTGAGGCTCTTTGGGCATCGCAGCAGCATTCATCGGGGCTGAAATGAATACTCTCTACTGGAATGTGTGTGAATCGTGTGGCAAGTTGTGAGTGTAAGAGAAATGTAAACATATGTTCATTAACAACATTACATTTTGCACCAAATGGCTGGAACCTCAAATGGAGGAGCTTAGCCTCCAATGCACTGCTTTCAAATACATGTTCTTATCGACTGTGTATATAAATGCATTTTATAGATACCAGTGTTTAATACTGTAAAAGAAATACATTCCTGTGTGTTTTTGTTCTTTTAAGGAAAACCTTGCACAAAAAAATATGATGAACTAGGTACAAAAAAAAAAAAAAATGAACGGTAACTGTGTTTTTTTTTTTTTTTTTGTTCTTCCAGCAATTAACTTCTGGCACACATTAGTGGAAGACAATACAACTTTACTGAGGGATACAAACATCTTTTCCAAAAACTTACCTATTAGGTATGCTGTTTGGTTTTCAGCTTTCTAACTGTAACTTAAAATGATATACAGTAATATTGTAAAATGTTATCATTTCTATTCAAACATAATACATACTCTTACCACAGAACTATACGTGTACAGTGCATTGATGTTATCTGGTTTCTGTAATGGATTTCGCAATAACAATATCATTAACAAAACATTTATTTTTGACATCCTCTTTAGGTAAATGACCATCGAAAAGGTGTGGTGGGGTCAGTTTTGCATATTTCTGGAAAGATCAGGATTATCACTAAACTAAAGTTACCCCCACATGGCTTGTGTTGATATCCTGAGAATCTATTTGTATTGACTTGTATTTGTATTAACCGGATCACTACACATACAACAACCCAGCCCTCTAATAAAGCTGCAGCAACTCACATGTCAGGATATAATTACAGGAGGTGGTGGGATTCAAAGATCTGTTACTCAGTGTTAATCTGTCTAGCTGGCTGTCTAGTCTAATCTCATATACAAGCCTATAACATCTTGACTGTGTCCTACCTTGGTTAAATGAATGAGATAGCAGAATTAATGACTGCCATCTTGATGTAACATGTTTAGGTTGAGTGTCGCTTTATGTTTATATCCTGCTAAAAACATTTTAAACACAGATCTCACATGCATGCTATATTAAACGTTCACTCCCTGATGATTTGCATTCCTGGTGTATGATTTCTCTTCACAGACTTTCTTTCACTCTGGTAAGGTTGCCAAACATAACTGTCCAACACATCACAATGTGCCAGAAGCAGAAGTTTGTACTATTGCCAACACATGAGGTATACACAGATGCTCATCAGAGTCGAAATGACACAGCATATGATATCAAATTGCCTGATGTCAAACTGACATAACACATTCTGGTGAATAAACACTAATTAGTGCCCAGCAAAGGCAGCTTAGATCATGTCACATTACCTATATCATACTAGTCCGACACATGAGTGATATAGACGGTGTAAAATTGGGTGAGGATGTCCCATCACTAACCAGCGACTACTCAAGTGTCTCCACAAAAAAAAATTGATCAGAAATAAAAAAAAAGATCATTCCGTGCTTAACATAAGGTGTTAATGCCTAGGTACAAAAATTAAATCATATTCTCTACTCAGTCCCACCTACCAAAAACATATTGCAATGCCATTGGCTTCAACTTTTTCATCAGACATGTGAGCTGCATGCGGCGTTTCACACTGTTCCTCACCACAGGGATATTCCATGGCCTCCAAAAACGTACAGAATGGGTGGAACTTTCAATTCTGACTCCTTTGTCGTCAACACATGGACGAGAACATGATCTATAATGCTGCCTCTAATTTGGTTAGAAATTACCACTCTTCCCTCTCCTTTACCTCCTCTTCCTCTTCTTTACCACCACCCTCACATTTGGACTCTCTGTCCTCCTTGTGTCTGATTGGCATCCACTTGCAAGCTGCAACCCTCAAAAACCTGGTTGCTCTTCCAATTGGCTTGTATTGGTGGTGTCAGCTCATTTGACATGAAGTAAAGTCAATTTTGACCCATTGTGCTTAGCGTATGGCTTTGTGCTTTATTTGTGATGAAAAGGTGAGATGTATGTTCACCATTTTGCATTGCATGTATCTAAGAATGCAACATGTGCTTCAACAATGAGATTGTGCTTAGACTTTTGCAAAGACGCATCAATGAGTTTTGCAAATTGTGTTCTACTATGTGAAAATTGTTCAAGGTATTGACAAAAGGGTGAAGAGTTCTGAGAAATAATTCAAGCAATTGGGAAAGTTGTTCAACCAGTAGGTGTTTGTGTTTTAGCAATTGAGAAAAACTGTAATCTGAATTTACATTTTATACTACATTTTCTACTTTTCTACTTCACGTTTCATACATAATTGTGTCTCCAGGTCCCCACCAACGAAAAAACGTAAATCAACACCCTTGAGTAATACACTAAAGAGCCAGATGATGTACCATTGCGTGTTTGCTTATGTCACCTTCATAAACAGTGTTGTAAGATTATAAAAATTAAATTGTTAAAATTGTTCCTTACTACTTGATATATGGTGTCTATGGTGTCACAGAATGCCAGAGGCCTAAGAGACTGGTTAATGATGTTCCTAATTTGCTTATGTGCTTGTTGCACAACTTTACTATTTAACATTGATCTGGTTGAAAAAACTTGTCCCCACAGGATCTTTATTATCCTTAGGTATTCATTGTCAAAAACTGTATGATGTGTTTTCCACTTTAGATAATGTATTATGTCTTGTCTCTCATGCCCCACTGACCTGATGTACTGACAAATGCCACCTACAACATACCCCAAAAACTCAGAGGTGGTGACAAAGAGGTGGCGATTTCTTGTCTATTTATTATTTTCTTTAAAAATGCAGCAGTGCTGTATCTACTAAAAGTCAAGCCTGGCCCTCTTGTTCCACTTTTAATTAGGTCATCATTTGGAGACTAGGATCCTTACAATTTGGGTTTTGTGTAATGTACAACATTGAGTCTGCACTCCTACCGTAGCTTTGCTCTATTCCATCTTAAGAGACTGCTGCCTCAATAGGCAAAGGGGTCTTGCTTATAAGAGGAAACTACTTCGGTGTTTTCTTATTTATCTGTTATGACCTTGGTGGGAAAACCTCATGGGTCTCCAATGATGGCGCCATAAGTAGCTCCCTATAACAACACATAACCCTCACCAAAATCCTAAGAGAGAGAGAGAGAGTGAGAGAGAGAGAGAGACAGACAGAGAGAGAGAGAGAGAGAGAATGAGAGGGACAGAGAGACAGAGAGAGAGGGGGAGAGAGAGAGAGAGAGAGGGGGACAGAGAGACAAAGAGAGAGAGAGAGAGAGAGAGGGACAGAGAGACAGAGAGAGAGAGAGGGACAGAGAGAGAGAGAATGAGAGGGACAGAGAGACAGAGAGAGAGGGAAAGAGGGAGAGAGAGAGAGAGGGTGAGAGGGAAAGCGAGAGAGAAGGTGGGAGGGGGAAAGAGAGAGAGAGGGTGGGGAGGGGAAAAGAGAGAGAGGGTGGGGAGGGTGAGATGGAAAGAGAGAGAGGGAGAGAGGGTGAGAGGGTGGGGATAGGGAGAGAGAGAGGGTGGGGAGGGTGAGATGGAGAGGGAGAGAGGGTGAGAGGGTGGGGGATAGGGAGAGAGAGAGGGTGGGGAGGGTGAGATGGAGAGAGAGAGAGAGAGTTGAGAGGGTGAGAGGGTGGGGGATAGAGAGAGAGAGAGGGTGGGGAGGGTGAGATGGAGAGAGAGAGAGAGGTGAGAGGGTGGTGGTATTTAATTGTCATGAGACTGCACACCTTTGTGGGCCCTGGTTAAAACACACAGGCTGCCTTTCTAGCAGCGTGTGGTGTGCTTCTCTATGTTGGGTCATATGTGCTTCTCTATGTTGGGTCATATGTGCTTCTCTATGTTGGGTCATATGTGCTTCTCTATGTTGGGTCATATGTGCTTCTCTATGTTGGGTCATATGTGCTTCTCTATGTTGGGTCATATGTGCTTCTCTATGTTGGGTCATATGTGCTTCTCTATGTTGGGTCATATGTGCTTCTCTATGTTGGGTCATATGTGCTTCTCTATGTTGGGTCATATGTGCTTCTCTATGTTGGGTCATATGTGCTTCTCTATGTTGGGTCATATGTGCTTCTCTATGTTGGGTCATATGTGCTTCTCTATGTTGGGTCATATGTATACCTTTTTTTCTGGTGGTTGCTTTGTGATAGTGGGTTGCTGGCATGGTTATAGCCCAGAGCCATTCTTGCACTTCAGGTTAGAAGCTAGTAAACTAAGGGGAAACTGAGTCCCATTACTGACTAAATTTTTCATGGCCAGCCCATAGAGAATTTGTAGACAATGTATCTGGAGAGCTCATGGCTCTTTAAAGAAGCCCCAAAATTGCCATATCATTGGTTTGATATTCCAGTTCACCTTTTTCATAGCTTATTCATACATAAACATATTTCAGAAATCATATCGTTAATTTTCATTTGTAGATTTCCCCAGTAGTTTCGTGTTGCAGCCATTTATTTATTATCACAGTGTGCATGTGAGTGTGTGGGTGGATTGGTGATTGTAGGGCTGGGGATGGGTAGGATGGTCTACACCAAAACCTACCATGCCCTTATTGTTTTATCTTTGTGTCTCAGTGTGATGACATGCAAATGTTTTAAAATGTTTTAACATCTCATTATTTCAGATGATGTTGACAAAAACAGTGGACAACTGCTAAACAACACACAGGCATGCCTACACTAGACTCTTAATGAGTGATTGCGGATGCTGAACCTTTTAATATGTAAATTCAAGCTTCCCCCAATCCCATTCTGCTCACCCCTCCCCCAGCATGGGGGTAGACTGTCAGTGTTATTATGATGATGGGCGACATTAAGGTATTACAGCACTCACATGTTTGAGCTGCAGTCACAGAATGTCTGTTTTCTTGGGTTGAGCCTACTTTACCTGATGCTATCTTCATGGTTCTCTGGTCAGAAAACATTGCCTTGAAATCAAAACAATGTATTTCAGTCCCTGCCATGTTTGGGCATTCTTTAAAGGAAATATGTAGCAGATGTTACTTTCATGGTAAGGAAGCGAGACAACATGTCAGACAAAATGTTGTCTTCCAGCAAGCCGACAGCAAACCCTTTGCAAATTAAGGACTTGTATTGTCAGTTCATATTAAATTCTTAAATATTCCTGAGTGGGGGGGGGGGGGGGGGGGGGGGGGGGGGTATTGCTACATGTAATACCCTTGAAATGGCCAGACTGAAAGAAATTGGCATGCTGTCTCAATTACACACTGTTAATATGTTAAATTGCCCCACTACTTTTACTACTACTACTACTCCAGGCCTTTGACACCCAGCCCTAATGATGCCCATGAGCCATGTAATATCTGAAACGGCAAAACATGGAGGCTTTGCTGTAGAGAACACATCAGAAGATAGCTAGCTTGTCTTATTGTGATATAGACAGTGTTGTGCCTCTTCACCTAGCACTTCCACCCCATCTGCCCTACACTTTACTACCACAACAGTAATATGATTATATGGATAATAATAATAACAACATCACCAATAAGAAGAATAAGAACTACAAGAACTACGTAGATTTAAAAAGCACCCAAGGTTGCTTCCCAAAAAAAGGAGTGGATTTAGGTTAGGGCAGTCTGAGGTAGAGTTTGAGACCAAAGGCTTTAATGAACAGATGTAATTTAAGTGTTAGTCTGTGCCATAGCAGAAGGGCAGCTACACAAAAGGACTGGAGTCTGGCACAGGATGGGCATCTTTGACAGAACCCTCCACGGGCCATGTCTGGGTGTAGGGCTCTGAAGATCCTGTTTGTACTGCCGTGCACTTGAATGGAGGGATTTGTAAGTGTGGAGGAGAATTTTGTTGGTGATGTTTTGTTTGACTCATTGCCAGTGAAGCTGCATGAGGGTGGGTGTAATATGCTGCCAAGGTTTCTTGCCTGTTAGGACCCTGGCAGCTGAGCTTTGAAGGTAATGAAGTCTGTCAAGGTCCTTGGTGGGCAAGCCAGACACTGCACCATTACAATAGTCCAGACAGAAGGTGATGAAAAGTGGATTAGGCTCTCTGAGTCTGAAAGGAAGTGCTACGGTCATGAAATGTTTATGTATTTATTTGTTTGTCTGTTTAAAATTTCTTTTGGCCAATGTTGGACAGAATAAAATTAAAATTGGAAAGTTTTTGTTTCTGTTTGCACCACACTGTAGGTAACATCAAAGTTTACAAATTGTTGTGTTATGTTTTACTACAAAATTAATATTATTACTCACAAGTCTGTGCCATCTCACAAGGAAAATGCAAATTCAGGTTCTATGTTTAGGACTAGTGTTGTGAACTGCAGACAGCTGTGTTGCTATGTGCTATTTTTACTGGTTTTTACTGTGTGCTAGACCCTGGCTCTGTGATAACTATTTACCTTGAGGCCCCCTGCTGTCTATTTGGGGAAGGCTAGATTTTATGAACTGGAACAATAAAGCTAAAATTGTGTTTTCTACTTCTGTCTCTGTTGTGGTGTCTCCTGGCATCTTCGAGTTTATTTGGGTTGACCCACCACACAGCAACACCCACTTTTGGTGTAGTCAGCAGCATCCTATCTCCACCTACAACATGCAGTCAACTACGGGGTCAGGGGTAAATGAAGGTGATGCCTCAGTCTACATTAGAGGCCAGTACAGTAAAGGCAGTCATGATGCTGTGGTTTATTGGGGGCCTTCAATAGCCAAGTTCAGTGGTAAGGCCCAGAAGCCAAGGCCCTCGAAAAGGAAACGGATCAGGGGTGATACAGGTGTGCCGGGTGAGTGTTGGGTGACAGCCCTGCTTTATTGTGTTGATATTGACAGCTCCAGCTTGGTTTGCAATGAAACAATTGATGCTGTCCAAGGTATGGTTTTCTGGGAACAGAGATAGAACAGCCGTCGACATCTAGACAGATCAGTGATCTTCGTGAGCTGTAACACAGGGGCCTCTATCACATTAAATGGTAAATGGACATTTACTGTGTGTAGTGCATTGATATACTTGGAAGAGTACCCAAAGCGCTTTACATGGAATGCCTCACATTCACCCATTCACACACCAGTGGTGAGGCTGCCACACAAGGTGCTAACCAGCGTCCCAGGAGCAGAATTGGGTTCAGTGTCTTGCTCAAGGACACCTCTGCCTAACCAGGAGGAGGTGGAATTGAATCTGCGACCCTATGGTTTCTCAACTACTCCTCTACCTCCCGAGCCACTGTCACACCCATTAGTGTTATTACTGTTGAGTTTGAGAGTGTTGATAGTCACACAAGTTTGCTGGGAACTGTGTGGAAGGTTAGGTGCAGAGGTACAGGTGACAAGATGACAGGAAGGGCCCAGTGGGTGGCAACTATTAGTGACTGATGGGCCCCATGCATTGCCACGGGTCAGTAAGACAGCTGCAGTGTCTGCTTACCGATAGTTACGACACTGGGTGAGTATCAGCATAACAGTGAGAGCTGAGTAGTCCATGGTGGCAGATCATCTGGCATAGGGCAAGCATATATACAGCAAAAAGAAGAGGGCTAAGCATTGTTGTCCTTCCTGGTTCACATATGACGGAGAGGAGTCTGAGTCTTTTGGTGTTAATGCATTTTTTTCATGGTGGAAAGGTAGGACTGGAAACAGCCAGTGCTCTGCCAGGTGATTCAGATTGGAGATTGTGTGGGAGTTTGTGAGACATGTGAAGAGATGTTTCATTTTTAGTTATTCGTCAGCTAAGACCAGGCCTGTTGTTTTGGGGTTTCATTACACCTCAGCAAGGCTTCCTCAGGGCTACTGGCCTCAGGTTTGGGTTGGTCGAACAAGGGTTTAATCATGCTTGAGGCAGTGTCAAGGTTAAAGGTCAGATTTACCTGTAGCTGAAAGCTGGTTTTGCCCATACTTGAGTGAATAGGCCACTGTTAGTTTTTTTATGAATGTTATGTTAAAGGTGTACTTCCACGAGAAACCATTTAGTACTTGCTCTTTTGAAATATGATAGGTCACCCCGAGTTGCATATGCATGCTGCATATCAAAATGTTTTTCTACCCCCATTTTCTATATCAGTCAAAAGAAGACAATAGGCTGGAAAAACGACCCAATGCGAAATGGGCCTTCGGCGTGACGCAGACGTGAAAAAACATATAAGAGAAACTGATCGAATGGGCTTTAAATAATGTTAGCCTGTGACTCGCATAAGATTAGCAGGCTAGTTAAATGACTGAACTGCATTTAGCCGGGCACTTGCACTGTTTTGTCATGCAAATATTACCATTCTGAAACGTTCATTGACAAACGGTCAGGAAGTGACTGTGCTTGTGCCATCTCTCTTTCCTCTTCTGATTCAGGATCAAACACATAAGGCTGTATCTCCGAAGACATTCTGTGTGCAGTTTTAGCGCTGTCAAGTTGACTTTTCCCCACTCTGCTATCAAGTTGACTGTGGGGCAAAGGAAGCTGCAGGGAGCGTGTCACGCCTCTGGTGAAATCGTGTCGTTCTCCCGGTCCCACCCCCTCCACCAAACTAAAACAGCCTGAAACAGAAGCACTAGAACATTTTTTTCATCAAAACCAGCGCACAGGGCAATTATCAATACTAGAGAACACCGCAAAATTAATGAAAACATGATGGAAGTACACCTTTAATGCTTGCTAAACAGTTACAGTTGCTTCAAACAATGTCTTACAAATGTCTTGCAAATGTGGCATTAAATAACATCAAGTTATTTGGAGGTTATTTCTCATCTACATTATGTATTAAGGTTTCCATGTGTGGAAATTACACACAACTTGTTTTATTGTAAATTTTGTATGCATTATACCATGGTCAATATTTTGTACAATAGTGTGCTGCACCAGAAAAGAAGTTTGGAAAACATATCCTCAGTTTCCGAGTTGCAGAGAAGTGTACTATACCATTGTACAGTGGAAGCCAACTTAAACGGCATGTCAGGACAGGATATGTGGTGCTTTGCTAATGTTCCTTCTTTTATTTTCATGTCATTCTGCCTCCATTGCTGACTTCCTCAAGTTCCTGGCAAAAGCTGCAGACAGGTCTAGAATAAACAGAAAGCCATGAGCTTGGCAGTGGGGTGGCACTTGTTTTGTCAGTTTAAGGCTCGAAAGTACAGACCATTAGCACCTGTAGGCTTGAAGGTAGCCATGTCTTGGCCTGGCTTGCTGGTGGATAAGTGGCTATTTTTTGGGAAGAATGTCCACAGCTGTCTGTCTGTTTTGTCTGAAATGATGCAATAGCTTTGCTGTTACTGTGTTTCTCTTTACATGCCACTTAACACTACAAGCCAAGTAACAGCACACAAATCAAAAAAAAAAAAGTTCTATGATCACAAGCAACTAAATATCCTATGGTATCTTGTGAACACACATCCATCAGTTCTAGTAGATTAATATAATATAATATAATATAATATAATATAATATAATATAATATAATATAATATAATATAATATAATATAATATAATATAATATAATATAATATAATATATAATAATAGTGAAAAATAATTCTAACATTATGCTTTGCAAATACATGTTAAGTTTTCTGTTAATGTACAAACTGAGGTGGATGAGTTAAGTTTATGAACATGAGCACAGATCGTTGTGTGTTAGTAGTATTATATTTTACCATAGCATGGTACCTGACTATTACCCACTAATAAATGGTCACCAATGCTCCTACATGAATGATAATAAGGAGTTATGCAGTAACTGGAAATATTCATGCAAAGGCTGTGAATTACAGTCCCTACATTACAAACAGATTGTCTTGATAGATATTAACACATATTGGATAGGGGTGTAGCCAATGAAAATGGAAACTGGGAAAGAGATCTGTAATGAACAACATTTGATTATAAAGTGTCTTTGCAGAAAAGGCCTTGAAGGCCATTTATGCTGTAGCTCTCCTCACAGGTTTGGGGTGTATTTTTTAAATGGTAGTTGGGAGCCTTCTAAAGACACATTTATAATTCTGGCAGTCTCTGCATCTATTTTCGAGGTTCTTTCATACCATTCTTTCCTTTGTCCTATTAGGTCCTATTTGTTGCAGTTATGCCATAATGTATATATGGCAAAAATGTATGTACAAAAAAAAGAAATGCGTCGTACCTGATCTTAAAGACAGAGATTTGTATTTTCTGTCTGAGAATATTTACTTTATGTTTGTAATTCGGTCCAGGGTAAATTAAATGGCATGAACAGACTTGTGCTTTGACAAACTGATTAGGATAACCACTGCCGTATCCTGACAGAATCGCATCAAATGATTGTCACCATCATCTTTATTTATATCTTCATCTAAATCACTGTTGGTGTCCTGAGGATTGGATAAAAAGGAAAGTCCTTCATACAGCTATGTTATCACTATCATCATAGTAGTCCTACGGGCTAGCATGTCAATTTCAATGTTGTGCACATAATGGTAGAATTTTCTTTTCTCACATGGATTTGAATAAGGATTCATATGAGGTGCACACCAGTTTGCTTCTCACCACGCTGTTCACACCGCCCGGAGGAGCTCTGGTTGATCTATCCCTGCCCCGCTCCTCACTCTGTGAGTGAGACAGAAGGACAGTGGCTGCTAGCTCAGGGACACGGATAGAGTTCATTCAAGCTGTCACAGGGAAGCTGTGCATTCAGTGCACAATAAAGCATGATAATAATGGAAGTTAATTAAAGACTTTCAGCTGCAGGATACTACACTGTGCTGAACATTTTTTTGATGTATCAGAGTTGCTGGGCTGAATATATTTTTCATATATATGTTTTCCCTGCAAAGCCACATAGAACATATTTCAGTATAATGCTGTTAAATATTGAATAGTGTTGTGGAATTCCTTAATGGAGTACCAGAGCTTATCTAAATATAATGAAGTCACATGGGACACAATCACAATTTCAGCGGTTTGTCGTCCAAAGAGCAGAAAATCTCTTTTTAAGTAATATGATGGAATTATTCACAGTAATTAGTGGCTAGGAAGGACCCGACCTCCATCTCGCTCAATTAAGTACTCCCTTGGAAAAGATTCAGATGCTCTGTTTTAATACCTCCCTTTTCACTCCCCATGCTCACCTCTAGTCAGGTGTGACAAGCAATGCAAACACACCACATACTGTGGCTTTCAAACATCATAATTAGCTATCGAAAATAAAATCTTCTTCACAGATAATAATAGATATGGCAGATTGTATAAAACGATGTGGTGCAATATATGACTCTTTTCTGAACTGTCTTGGTACTAGTTTTTTTTTTAATTAGTTCAAAAATGGGAGGATGGTTTCTTAATAATAAACACTTTGCCATAATCCCCATATCAAGAATTTCTTTAAAGTCACAATACCTAACAGAGGCAGACGTTATCAGTCCAACCAAAGGTTTTTACCCCTGAGTCTCATTTGCATGATGGGGCTTCCCAGAGGCTGGGGATTTCTGTATTTTCCTGGGTCTGCTCAACTGAACCCTTTCAACTAATGGTGATGAGGATGCCTGTGATAATGCACATTTTTAAAAATAATCAGGGCTGAGACTGTGTTTGACCAGTGTCTGCATAAATGGGAGCATTTTAGTAGAAGTTACAAATTAGTCTTAGTTGCTGTACTGGCAATTGCTAGTGTGGAAAGTAATGGCAAGTATTTATTTTGTGACTTATCAGCAAGCAATATAGACTACAATGACAATTAAACCATGCAGAAATCAACTACAGTATGACAAGACATTCCATCTGCATGTATGACTAGGCACAACATGTTTATGGGTCTTTAATAGTCTTGTTATATTTGAGTTCACTGATTTATGTAGATAGTTATATCAGAATCTGTTCAGAGTTTTTTTTTTGTCCCTAATTGTATTGTTATGTGCCTGGCTTGTTTTTGCACCTACATTACAATTATAATACACACAATTTTGAACACTGTGGATAGTAATATCTATACACAAAACATCTGAAGCTTCATTATATGAAAAAAACTCATTCAAATCCAAGTAAGTTTTATTTATATCATGACAAAATAAATAATATAGATATACACCCCCCCCCCCCCCCCCCACCCCCCAAGACTAAGTACTAAGGCAACAGAGGCAAGGGAAGTGGCCCTTTTAAAGGAAGAAACTAGCGCAGCACCTCAGCTTATGAAGGTGGGGGCACAATCTGCAGGGCCAGCCAGGTAGAAAGATAGAGATAGAAGGGGGCAGCAAAGAGGGGTATGGGGAGGAAAGGGAAAATAAAATTATAGATAAGAGAGAGTTAATACAGTGGCACCTTGGAGGACTGGTCCACACTGGTGGCTGGAAAAAGGTGCTACAACCAATTTGTCAATGGTACCATAACCTGTGAAGTCACTATCTCATAATTATCAAGCTCTGCTCTGAAAGTGTGACCTAACATTGGAAGACAACGCATTCTTGTATACTCCCAGCTACTTCCGACTTGGTGGTGTCTCGCAAAAATATTTTTCTCACAAAAAATTGCCTCACTCGCAGACAACTTTTGGGCACATCATGAAAATGGCTTTGAGCCAGCAGTGATGGAGAGGCAGCTCCATCCCTGTGTATGTGTAATGACTCTCTGCAATCTCATAATGGCTCTCAGGTGTGCCGATGACAGTCTAATGACATTCCTGATGCGCTCGCAGATGCCTGAGTTGTCTGTGGTGACAACGATGGCTGAGATTTTGGTATTTCCAAGGCTCTGGTGCCAGTGTGAAAAGCATACATTTTCTTTTCCTTGATTATTATTCATCCTCCATTCCCCACAGGGAGGCTAAACAAATGCGTGTATGACATAATATATCAGGACAGAGATGGGGGGGAATTATTAAATATTTAAAGTATGCTTTGATAAGAACAGTTTGGTGTAGGCATCTTGCAGAGCAGGGCATCCATCAATCATGGCTGTTGAGTGGATTTAGATATGACAAAGACACTCACCAGAGACAGAGCACAATCCTTTTGTTGTGACACTCAGAACCTGATCAAACGTTTAAATAAAACACTTTTTGGATTGCCATGCAAATCACAGAGTATGTATACACACTAAATTACTGTTCAACCCTATAAAGCGGTACAGTACTATATATGCATAAAAGCAATATATCACCTTGTCAAAACCACAGTTTTTTTTATCACTTTAAAATGTGTTTGATGTATAGTAACAATTTACAACAATTAAACAATTGTTCGTATGATATCCATCTGTAGCTAAATGCATATGCTTTCTGTGAAATCATTGTGGCTATTACTCGTGAACACACTGAAACTTACGTGTACTCTCATGCACCAGCTTAAGTATAGTAACCATGGTGACCAAAGTGCACTACTAAAAGCAGAGACGGTTGATGAACCTTTCTGTAAGATCTTTGCTAAAAGCGTTTTTATGACAAGTGTTCTGAAGAAGGATTGGCAGCAAGGAGATGAGGATGACAGATCCCGCTTTTCTGAAATTCACACACACAAGTTTTGTCCCTTTTCTGTCATGTAATTTTAGGCTTTCCTCCTCCACTATTCACTGTCATCTCCTGTTTTTTTTTGTGTCCACAGGGGTGTCTGCCCATCCATATTACCGGATCCCTTGTTTCTGTGCAGAAACTTATAAGGATGCTTAGGTCAGGTGTACATATATAGTGCATGTATAATGAAGTATTTTTACTAGGAAATAACTTGATACTTGTTAAAAAATACTGGATCATGCATTAAAACTGTGACAACAGGTTTCACTACATGTGGGCCATGCTAAATGTTTACACCCTTGTTCTGTGTTCGCCCAGTGTCTGCATAAATGTGAGCATTTGAGTACAAGTTACAAATTGTCTAGATCCATGTCAAGTAACGCATTAGGCTTGATTGCTGTAATGGCAATTTGCTAAATGATTATTTTGTGACGTTTGAGCAAGTAAAATAGACAATAACAATAACTGTAACATTCAAACCATGCAGAAATCAACTGTCAAATGTACTTGTTTAAAATGTGAAAGCTCCATAAAGATTAAGAAGCAAAAATAAAACATTCCTTTGAAGGTAACCTACCTTTGGATTTTGGGTTTGAAGTAGAGGTGAGATGAACTCACTGTGACTAAAAAGCTGGATCATGGATGTTGCTGTTTGCCCTACAGAGGAAAAGGATGCAATCTTATCACTGTTTGATGGTCTTCTCTTGTTCTAAACACTTTTGCTGTCTCTGGGTCTGTGCATCAGGATCAAGTGATGTTTGTGAGATCCTAACATGGTAGTATATTTGGGTATATATTTGTAATGTTTTTATTTTAATTAAAAAAGAAAAAAAGAGTATAGAGTATTAAAAAAATGGACAGAATGGCTTATGCAAAGGTCAGAATTGAATTTGGCCTCCAACTGAACTTGACAAAATTAAAGTTTTTGGGGTAGACTAAAAGTTGAATTTTTGCCAGTGGTTTTGAGATTATTGCCTTAATGGATGGGGACTGGAATGCAGGAAAGTACACACAGGACTGAATTCATCATCATAATATTCATTCTGGAGACTGCCAAGTGGGAAACCGTTCTATTTTTCAGCATGACAATACTCCTAAGCCCTCCCAAAAAGTTCAAGTCAGTCGCCCCAGAGATATGCAAAGGGAAGACATACTAAATACAGACTGTAGCCAGTAGATATTATGTGAAGGAGGCTGTAGGCTTTTATACAGATCTGTACACACACAGCACTGCACTGTATACAGCTACCTGTGCCCCACATATCATTAAGGGCTTCATGACATGTTTACCATGGCAGTCGGTAGAGTACTGAGACGCTAAAGTAAATCTTGTCTCAGCTTTTCAGCATTTCACATTAATGTGTTTTAGCTTGTTGCCATTGGTGTCTTCTACCTAACCCTAACCTAACACACCATCTCTGATTTTGACATCTCTGACATTTCTTAGAATATTCATGATCCAAAATACAATTTACATAACCATGATGCAATAACTAAGAAAGTAGTAATTCTAAAAACTCTCCAGACTTAGGTTTTACAAGAACACCTTTGTGCTGTAAAAGGTCATTTCAAAAAGTTTCTATCCCTTAGAGGTCATGGTGCTTTAGGAAATGCAAGGCAGGCTTCACTCCCTTTGATGTTGAGATTATGCTCCAGAATCTAATGGTGAACATGGCAGCAGCAGGGTTTTGGGGTAATATTTGGGGTTCCACAGAAGCAGTCAGTCAGCATGGTCTAAAAGATTAAATGCCTCCCTGTTTCTCTTTTTATTTATTTTCATGTTTCCCTGTGATGAGCACATACAGGTAAGGAAGCCTCACGGGGCCAAAGGGTGTATCTAACATGGGCAGCCGCCCCCCACGCACCCTTTATCTCCTTTCTCTCAGCACCGTATTTCACAGTTTATGAATTTTAATAACATTCAATCAGACAATCTCAGCAGTGTTTTCCATCTCCTAAAGTAATGGGCCTAAACCACCAGAGAGCTCACACTGTGCGTATTTATAGAGAGGTAAAAACCAGGGGGATGTTCACACGCTTCCCCACACACATTCTCATGCAGAGAAGTGTGGTGGTTTAGAGCATCTTTCGCAACCTTGGCGGAGTGGGAGCACACTTCACCACCACCTTCTAGGGATGCAAAGAAGCAGATTACGAGATCGCATTGCCATACATCACAGCTTCACAGATCATTTCTAAATCTCTCCCAATGATATTTTCAAGGTCTTAGATTGATAACACAGTGTATCTAAGACTGGCATTTCAAGGTTTTGCTTGAAATATGGATAGGTCATAAACAGGACTGGTAGCAAAACCTTCCTGAAACCTTCATGTTTATGCGTAAGTAAGAGTAATATCATTAGGTTTGGGCACTAATGTGCTGCCAGCACCACAGTGGTTAAGGTTTGAGAGTTGTGTGTTTTATCAACTTGCCACCACTGAAATTATTAAATATAGCATTTACAGTCAAAGTAACTTGAAGAATGGGCAGCACTTGTGGTTAATTATACTTACAAGACCTTACATGAAATAACATCAGTAAATTACTAAGAAATAATTTACAAGACACTTATTGCGAGGCTGTAATTAACTGTTGATAACACAGCAACATAGCAAATAATGCATTTTATTTTTCCTGTTTGACAATAGTTCGTTGCAACCCACAGGCATTCTTTTTTTAAGCCTACACTGATAGTCTGGGCACTATATCAATCAAATAAATATATAACCAGACCTAGGTCAAGGGTTACTAAAACAGGGTTGGTTGGTGAATTTCACATACTGTTTGAAAAGTTGAAGGTTTATCTCCTTTTTACTTAATTTAGTCTCAGAACTGACAAAAGGTTTAGTTGTCCTTTGGGCAGATTGTCTGCAAAGTCCAGACTCAAATTCCTAAGTGCATTCAATGTTCAGTACACAGACAATCTTCCAGGACATGTAAAAAAAACAACAATTTGTAAGTAAAAAATAAAACAAGAAAGGGCGCTGGACAATCCCTTCATGTCTTCTGAAGAACCATACTGAAAAAAATCTGCTTGTTTTCACACACAACACACACATTCTCACACTTACCCCCGCTCTCTGTCATTCCCAGCAGTGACATAATGAAACACCAGGGATGGGGTTTTGCAGACCATGCGTGGTGGGGCCACGGGTCCTGAGGGGAGGCCTGATGATGGCAGTGTGGGGTTTAAATGTCATCTTTTGTGGCAGCTGCAGCAACCAGAGTGATGTCGCCGAGTTTATCTCCGCCACGCAGCCGGTGCATTTTAGCCGCGCGCCAGCTTCTTGGTGAGCTCCCAAACGGCAGGGCAGAGCGAAGCGCTGCCTGGCAGTATCACGGCCCCAGGGTCCGGCATGTGAGTGTGTGCCGCCACATATGTCCGTCCTGTGGCATCTATTTCCAAGCGTTGGCATGCCATGGGAGGGCTGCCAACCATCTGCACAATGCTGGCCCCAAGGATGCCCAGTAGACAGGGCAGGCTATGGAGGTCGGACTGTGGAAGATAGAGGCTTTTGCCTGGGAGAGGGACACTGAGACTGAGGGCTGGGAATGAGCATATGAATAGGAGGGATAGGGGGGACAGACGGCTGAGGAGATAATTTATCAAGCTCTTTCATCACTTCTAAATATACAACTGTGTTACTCTTCTCTGCTACCCATGACACTTCACAATTAACATTAAGGAAACCACCTTAGACCCAAGAAAAAGAATGATGTGTGTTTGTTTGAGAAAAAAACACATGTTTATGCTTTGCATTTTCTGAAAAAAACTGATGTCAAGGCTATAGCCTCTGACACAAACAAAGTGCCCTAGGTTACGCAATTAGAGAGATGCCTATGTGAACAAAACCGCACAAAAATGACAATAAGTGCCAGAGGTGAAACAAAGAGAGCACTCAACACAAAAAAGGAAATGGATGAGGAATGTTTTTTTTTTTTTTTTTTTTGCAGCATGCAGAAACATCAATAGCACCCAAACAATAGAGGCGATCATAACATCTCTTTTATCTGTATCTCCCAAGACAAATGGGATAATTGCTAAGCTGTTCTATTGCACTTCTTACTTTTTGCCAAAAGTAAACAAAATGTCTAAATCTGTGAAAGCTTTCTATAATTAAACATTACAGACAATCATAGGCATTTTTGCCAGAAGAGGCTTTGGGGAGGGGTGAGGCAAAATAATAATATTTTTTCTTCAAAAAACATGATCTGAATACACCAATCGACTGTTGGTCTACATTTGACTCATGCATGTATACAAAGCATACACAGAGAGTTTTAAAGATTATGACTTTATAAAGCTTTGTATAGCTTGAAAACAAAGGTTTTCAGTTTGCACTGCCTTAATCTACCATATCCTACCCTTTGCCTTAGGTTCATTAAAGATGCACAGAGTTGGGTGTGGTGGCAGGGGTATGGCTTTTCTCATTCGCAGAAGATAGGGATAGCAGACTGATTGAGAGAGCAGTGCCAGGGAGAGTTAGCTGGTATAGCTGTTGTGTGCTGGGTAATCATTGTCACCCTTTCCTATTCACTGATGTGCAGGAACTCTGGAGGCCCCCAGCCACAAACCACACAGGAGGGAGATGGACACACCAGCTTTTGCCCTCTATTGTTTCCTCTAATGTTGTTAAAAAAAGAGTCTTTTTAGTAGAGAAGATGGGTGGTGAGCACTGCCTCGCTGTAATCTTAGCTGCCTATGACTGAGGCTGTGCTAAGGAGAACTCACAGGAAACAGATACATCTTTTACAATTGCTCAGTGTCTTTGTGTAAACACCCAAACCTTCTTTATTATTTTCTAGGGTTTTGAATGGAATTTTCATCTGTCAGCTGTACAATTGATACTTGAACTGACATATGCTTTTACTTGAGGAGGCAATGGCATTCTGAAATGCCATTGTCTGTCATTATTTAAAGACATGGGGAGATTTTTGCAGTGAAGTAACAAAAGAAGATGTGGCACATCCACTGTGGAGACAAATAAGTCTCCCTCTCTCCTTCACACAGCACTCTGCCATTAGCCAGCACCTTGATAATGCCCCCTCTCTGAGCTGAATGCAAATGGAATGGAGTAATGGTCCCGACACCAGCTCACTCTTATGTTTGTCTGATGACGCCCACTACCTAGCAGATGATGTCTGCAGGCATGTTCATTAGCCTTGTGCAGAGGCCAAGAGACATGCATCTATCCCTTCCCTATTAATTTAGCATCAGTGCGGTGCCAGAACAGGAGAGAGCTGCTCATGAAGGAGCAGCCTCAGAAAGCCTTTCCACTGGCTATTGCCAATTTAACAAGTAAGGCTATTAGAATGTGGTACATGCCTAAAATGGGCTGACGGCAAGATGGTCATATTCGAGCTGTCACTGCATCCATGTGTTCATTTACAACTATCAGTGGGTAAAGCCACCTTTATTTAGAATACATCAAGATGTCCCTATTTTATATTTATTTTATTTTTAATAGTCTGATATGAAAGGTCAAAGATAAAATCTAAACTTGGACGTGGAGCTTTACAAACTGTCACTAATTAGCCTTCAGTAAACACCGCATTTTCTGTATTTTCAGTCATTTAAGGCTCTGATCCTTGACTAGATCTCCTAACCTCCATCTAAAGGGAGCATGTTTTTAAGGCCATTCAAAATGGCCTTTCACTTTGTGATGATTTATTCCGGTGCCATTTTTTTTGCCACAGCTTAGTATGGGGTGCAGCACATCTCTGATCATCCATTTGTTAAATAGAGGTCTAAGGTCTTTTCCACAGTGACAAATAATGTTATGATTTTGAGAGAAAAAAATGTCAACACACAGAATATGCCTTGTGGGACGTGCTGAATGATGTGCTCTTGTTCCCAAGCCACGTGAAAAATCTAGCAGCTACTAGGGGTCTTGGTATTTGAATTACATCAAGAATGCATTCTATTCTGCTGATGTTGCACATGCTAAGTATCTTTTCTTGAGCTGTGCATCCTTCAATAGCACTGCCCCACAGTGCCACAGCACATTCCTCTCAAGTCTCATTTCACTGTGCACAAGGGTCGAGAGAAGGAAAATAAAAAGACGCGCAGAGTCCTGCTGACTGCGCCAAAGAATGGCACTCAATACAAGCCAATTTACGGCGCCTCTGTCACTCTGTGATGGTGTAACACAGTGTAATCAGGGAAGCGATTAGCCTTGTAAATCACATAAGAACATTGGAGGGATCAAGACTCTTTCCTAGTGTGTAGCTTGTATATTCCCTGCTAAACTCCCTGCTATCCAGCTATGCTAATCGCCCTACCTGTCACTCACACCAAGGAGTTTTATTACTCCGAGTTAGCGAAAGCTTCAAAGCTAATGCGCTAACTCATGGGGACTTGCAAAGCGCTAGGCCTAAGCTATGCTAAGCCAGAAATCTCAGTTTGAGCCTTTTGCTTTGAATGAAGCTCCCTCCTGGGGTCAGGTGAACATGTAAAGTGTCAGAATTACCAGCTATGATTGGCATTCCTGCAGCTGAGCTTACCAGAATGCTTGTGCTAAATAAAAATCTTAAAACTGTTTAATTCATAGTGTACATGTAAGCACCAGAATAATACACTTTTGATCTAGGAGAAGATGTGTTATGCATGCCAAAGCTTGAAAGAAACTATACATAACAGAGTATGAATGATATACATAAGTATGTTTTGTTAAGTCCACACAATACAGCCAATCAGTAAGCAACTCTATTTGACATTCCATTTCTAATGTGGTATATCAGGCCACACATTTCTCAGACCACACACATTTTAATATATTGGTTAAAAAGCTGGAAAAATGTCAAAACTTAAAAAAAGTTTGACTGTTGCACGTTATAGAAGTCTTGTACTGCACTTAACAATCATAACCCTTGGCTATGTCTTGGTTGGCCCTCAGGGAAGACTGTAGATCAAAGCTGTTCTCTGCCAGTTTGAGCTATAATTGCTCTGACTACGAAACGTTTTGTGTGGAGGAGGTTTTTAATGGATTCAGTAGCCATGTGCACAGCTCTGACCTTGGGGATAACATTTTCTGAAAATTATTTATGATAATTTGGGTCTAATTATATGACATGTAAAAAGAAAATTATAGAGGGACATCCAATTTAACAAAAAAGTTTCACTGTGGGAGAAAATACAATGAGGTCAAGCGAAACTGATGATCATTTAGTTTCGAAGAGAGATATTTCAAAGCATAGAAATTATAACTTTGGTCTCTGAGATTTGAATTAATAGCATAATTAACTAAAAAGCAGCACAGTCTTTCAGTGTATAAGTGACTAAACTGGGATGTGTGTGAGGTCTTCTAATAATTACCGTACAATTAGTGCAAAATAACACTAGTGTATGATAATAATGAAGAAAGGCATAACCTCAGTCATCTACTTATCTCTCTGTGCAATAAATGTTTTTGTGTGTGTGCCTATGACATATACTATAAGATCCCCTCAAACCTGTGCTTCAGAGGAACAGAATGAAAGCCAGGCTGTTAAACTGTTTGAAAGGCACATGCATGAGGAAGGGCTGCCTTAAATCAGCAGTTCTCTCAGCAGAGCTCTGCACACCCCTGCTGCTCGGAGATTAAACCCCCCGTTAATAGCATTTACATTCATATTTGCATTTATTGCTTTCACACATGTCTTTGTCCAAAGGCATTTATGAGGGAAATGCAGAACACAAACAAAAGAAAAAGTAACAAATCATGGGATCCAGCTGAGATGGAAGAGATGAGTGATCAAGTTGCTATTTTGACGAGACGTCAGCCTGAGACAGGCAAAGGAAGTCGAAAAGAGCTCTAATACAAAAGACCTAGCCTGGTAAACCCGCCCCTTGTACTTCATTTCATTTTATACAGAGGGTCTGGACTGGAATCTCTTGAGGGTCATTTAGTCGGCCCCAGCAAGACCGATCCAATCAGCGAACAGAGGGTGTGTTCGTTAGCCATGATGTTGACCTTGTGTGCTACATTTGAATTGTAGTGTGTAGTTAGGCTAATTGCATATGTGACGACCAGGCGTTAGCGATTGGGTAAAAGCAGATGCTTGTTTTAAACTTCAGCAGAGTCCACACCTCCAGGAAGAAATTGTTTCTGACTGTGTCTGGTGCAGACCCTCTGTACAAAATGAAATGAATTATGAGGGGCAGGTTTTCCAGGCTACAAAAGAACAGGCAAGCAGAATAAAATCTAGTACAATAACTTAACAGGGCAGGATACAATCAGAAGTGTGTCTAATGGCCCTGTGTTTTCATCCAAGACATCAAGAAGTGTAGTGCTTTATTGGGGGAAAAGAAATGAGATGGGTAGCTCTGCTTAAGCATTCACATTCTGAATGTAACCCTGCCCTGTCAGATCTGTTCCATCTCTTTTTCTAAAACTTGTTTTCCTTTGTCACCAAATGTTGGCAACAGCTTCAGTTTCTAGTGATATGTTGTTGTTTGTAATTAGTAAAAACAAAATTGTTTACTAAAAATAAAACTCTCATGCTCCTAAACAACAGTCTACATAGTAGCTGACAGAAAAGAATCTGAAATACCCAGCACTTTCTTCCTCTCTGATATACTGGCTTACAGAGTGATTAACGTAGACTACATCAGTGACTTCTGGCTAAATCTTTACATCACAGACGCACCATGGTAATTGGTGGCCAAGATCATAATTTTGATAAAGCTATTTTTGCCAGAATCGAAGTAGTTCCTGTATCTGCTGCCAGGCTGATGGCTAGAGAGCCTATTCTGTTTTAGGCAATGGTTCCTCCTCTGAGGGATGTCAAAGCTGTGAGATCTGGAGAATTTATTCAAGAAAAGAGGAAAGATGACACAGAGTCTCACAGAGGGGTGGAAATAATGGCCAAGAACTTTGAAAGGAGGAATAGGAGGAATGAAATGGTCTGTTCTTTTATTTACTTTACTTGTTAATGCAGCTTGCTGGCCTGGCATTACACAAAGGACATGGTCAGCTGGATAAAGAGATGCTATTTAAAATGTTACTTGTTCCAGTAGCAAGTAACCAACTCTGAAAAAAAAAATGTAAACAGGTTTGTAGTTCAAAGGGATTAAACAGTTTTTTATATGCACAGTCTTTCAACGCACAGATTCGAATCTGCGCCCAACTTCATAATAAAGTGTTCCGTGTGGCTGCCTATCCACCTGTGCCACTGTGTCATGTCATGTCAGTCAGTTCCCTACCAAATGTCACCACCAGCCAAACTTTCAACTGAAGGCCAACTTGTAAAGTGCAAATATCTTATAATCCTGTGGTACAAACTCAGCAAAACTCAATCAGTTTGTAGGGGTGACTATAATAGCTTACTGCTGTTTAAACCATTAAATGGCAGCCTACTGGAGGTCAAGTACATTGAGGGCAACTGGCAAAACAAGCTGAAACAAAGCTACAAAAGAGCTTAAGAGGGCTCCAGACCACTCTTACAAACGTATGATGTACAGAAGACACACTTAACCTGCGATCACCTTAAGACAGAGGTTAAGGTACAATTTAAGAATGGCATAGCATTCAAAAGGCATGAAGAAACCAGGCCCAAGTCTTTTTACAGAGCAGATGTCTTAGTAGTAGGTACCCTCTGCAACAATAATACTGTAACTGAATATTAGAATGACTGTGCAAGTGTGAGGAACAGACTCCTCATTTGAGAACTAGCACTCCATAATGAGGATAATGCTAATGGGATCGCACACATGTGAAGCGGTGGAGTGCAGAATCAAAGCCACACCACACCTTGAATGCCGTCATACATACATTTTCAGTTCAGTGCAATTAAACAGACTTCTGAGAAGAACACTTATCTGGAGCATTTCTTATGTATTTCAGAACAGCGAAGAGAAAGAAAGGAAATGCGAGACAGATGAGGTGAGCACAAGACAAAAGAGGGAGGGCCTGTCGAAATACTCTTAGACGCTATTTGCCTTAAGATTTCAGGTCATACTCACTGTCCACATCCATCTGATGTGTGCTAGATAAAAAGAGGTTATATTTGTAATGCAGAAGGAATCGTATTCCCAGATTCCTCCTGTGTTCCATTCAAATTCCAGCCTGGCTGGTCCTCTGTGATGTGGGAGGCAAAGGCAGCCAGCGGTTTATCTGAAACTATGCCTGTCACATTGACGCGTGCCTTTTACTATCACCCACCACTCGCTTGAGATAAGATAATTGCGCTAATTGCCATTCATGTAGTGTGCATTCAACATGCTTACAGTGGCAGCTGACAAGCCAAGGAGGATCTTTTTTGCATAATTATCAGAAAATGTGAAAGACACTGTGTCCTGGAAGTGGCCTATTTCTCCCACTCACAGTATTTTAACCAAGGTGGCTTGAATGTGACTTCTTTGTCTGGATAAACATAGGAGGATGTGGCACATGACCAGAATAATAAAGTAAAATCTGATTGTTTTTGTTGCTGTTGTTTCACTGAAACGAAGCCAAAATCTCATGGTGGTCAGACCGGTCCACACCGCTCTGCTGGGATGCCGAAAAGAGAATAGATAAGGTGCAGAAATGTGCAATCACTTTTCACACTCTTTCACACCCCCCACTCTGTCAGCCTCAGCTGCGTCTGGCTACGGTAGTCTTTGCTATTCAGGCTACACTGTCCTCTATTTGGCTTCCTCAGCTGGCGTGCTGGCAACAGCAGCCTGCACCAGACGCTACCCTCTGCATAGTGAAACACAATTATCGCACTGGCACATCAGCCACAAGATCATAGTCTCTCTGCTGTGGCCATAACTTGGTTTCTTCCATTCACCCTGTACTTGCCTTGACTGGCGGAGCTGTTGTCTGCATAGCTCACAGGGTATGTGTGTGTGTGTGTGTGTGTGTGTGTGTGTGTGTGTGTGTGTGTGTGTGTGTGTGTGTGTGTGTGTGTGTCTGTTGGAAGGGGCACATCAAAGCCCATCACTGGGAGGGGGGATGTGGTATTGTCACAAGCCTATCATGAAAGAGAGCCGGCAGGCAAACTGAATTCAATGCAACTGACGGCATCAGCTTAAAAACATTGAATGAGGAACGTGATACTGGTTTTCTTAAAAGAAGACAAGAAAAGGCAAAAAAACAAGCATTTTGCACACATACACAGACAAACACACACACGCACGCGCATTCTCAAACAAACACACACACACACACACACACACACACATATATACACAGGGAGTGGGACAAAATTACCATACAAATTTCAGGGCTTTTTTTCTAGCTTTCATGTTCATAAGAGGTAAAATGATTCTGTGCAACCTGCCTGAGAGCAAGAGAGAGAGAGAGGGAGAGCGAGAGAGAGAGAGATGGAAAGTGACACAAAGAGAGGTAGAGAGAGAGAGATGGAAAGTGACAGAGAGACTGAAAAGGTGGTAGAAAGGAGGGAAGGCATCAAAAGTGGTAAAAAGAGCAAAAGCATAAACAGAGATAATGAGTGATCGCACAACTTTCAGTCTGCTTAGCATGATTACAGCGTACCTTTGGTCTTTAGGAAAGCACTGGATGTTTTTGTCATGTGGCTGCCAGGCGCTGTGTGTAAGGAAGATAGGCTGGAATAAGATGCATTCAATTTCAGTTGCAAGACACAGACAAGAAAAACGACATTCTTGTTGTGGGTTACCACAGTTTACTGACTAATTTCCTGACAGCATTGTATATGAACTGCATGATAGTATTTTATGTCATTTAGTCCAATAAAACCATGTATGTCCATTGTGTCAGGTGAAACAAATCGCCATGCTCTTGTGGCGGGTGCACTGCTAGTCTTTTAATCATTTAAAGTTGTCGCAAGAAGTAGTGATAAGCATTTTAAGCAGAAATGATACACCCTCTCACTGAACACGTGTACACACACACACACACACACACACACACACACACACACACACACACACACACACACAAAAGGAAGAGGGGAGTCCCTGTCGTGCTTTCCCAAGGTTCACACGGCATCTTGATGTCATTTATGTGTTTGAAGGAGTATAATGCAGACTATAAAGGTAGTACTTGGCTTTGCATGTTTTTTCCTTTTTACAGATCTAGTGTCACAGTGTAATACATGTTTGTGGTGCAAGTGCTGCCAGAAATAATACAGTCATTTCATCATAATTGTCATGTTATATAATCAGACCCAGACCTTAATTAAATAATACATTTATTTATTTTAAAATAAAACTAATAAAAGATTAGGCCACTTTTACTTGTTTAGGCTACAACTGAATATTAACTGCACGGCAGGAAAGACGTGTAGTGTATAGATATAGGTAATAATATAGCATATAGAGTGTATGTGTAATCAGCCTTGCAAAATACTTAGGATTCAACTATTCCAGTGGCTCTCTAATCATTCCTACCGGTGCATGTAAACATATAGTGTGATTTATTTATTTGATTAGGAGGTTGTATTGGCTGAGACACCTATTTTAATGCTTAAATGGGAAGATACAGTATGTATGGTAGGTATATATAATAGCAGAGACTTTCTTACATAGTAGGAGACAGAGCACTGGAGAAATTATACATAGAAATGCATGGGGACACTTCATAATGGCAATATGGTGAGTGTCTGCAAATATCCCACCTGTTCCACTGTCGAGCTGTACAAACGGCATTCCAATCATGTTGTAGTATCATGCTCCACTCTACCACACTTGCAGTGTAGTCAAGCACTGTGCGTGTGCAGTTCAGAATAGCCTGTGAAAAAAAGGTTTTTACGGCTTTATTTTGATACAAACCAGCAAACATTTCCAGCCATTACAATCAAGTTTTTGTTGTAATTTCATCAGTCATCAGAGAGTGCATATGTGTCTCGCAAGTCATTTAGGTAGGGCCTGGTCTTGTTAACCCAAAGGACATGCCCGAAGGGATTGCCAATATGGCCGCTGAGTGCAGGGACTTGTCTAGAATGACTCTGGTTATAACCCATGAAGAATATGGGATATGAACTGTCCCTTCACTGACCCTCTCAACTTAAATCTAATAGCAATGTGGAAAAACACAAAAAAACTTAAACAAAATGTGCTGATTCCAGTAGAACATTCACAGTCCTGACAGGATATCTTCACGTAAGTGTATAGCTATATATTTTATGTAGTACTTAATTGTATTTTTAAAATCATTACAAGTGAAAACAGAAGGCTAATTTGTTTATTACAAAATATTTTTGTATTTTAGTATGTATGTATTTTAGTTGTATCACAAAAGGACTGATTCTGACAGCTCCCAGAGTAATGTAAGCCCTAAAAGACATCTGCAGCAAATGACCTGAAAATTACACATGCTTTTTCCAATATGTCTTACAGCCCCAACCACCATAAATATGAGCATCAGTGCAACATCATGTCACAAATATATATTTAAGCACGGACACGAGTGTTATATTGCTACGTGTCTTTATATAGACACAATTTTGTAAAAAAAAAAAAAAAAAAAATCATAATTATGAATTTTAATGAAATAAGTTTTATTTAATTGTATTTCATTTCGCTACAGTCTCCGCTCCACAAAATAGTTCCAGTTTGAGATCACGGCATCTGTGGTGTGATCAAGTGTCTATTTATACACATTTATTTGGACATTCCCCTGTATTGTGCAGCCGCTGAGATATGGTTGTTGTTGTTCACAGTCCGAACTAAGGCAGCTGCTGTTCTGCGGTCTTGAGTGTTTTGTCTTACATAGCTTATAAATGTACTCAATCTCATTTTTTTATTTTTTTTTTTCACTCCTCATTGTGGAGTGCTAGTTCACAAAAATGTACAGCAAATACTGACCCTCACAGCCACTACAGGAAAACATGTCACCCTGTGACCACTCACTAGGAGCAGGTGTAGCATATGACAGAGCGTTAAATGGGTTCTATAGTTGGAGTTGAGACAAAAAACATTGCGTGATGCGGAAGTAAAAGAGGTGAAAGTAAGACACGACAGATTCAAATCAGTCTCCCCAACAAGTACCACGACTGCTGTTCTGACTAAGCACCCCAACTGCATCTGACTGCGTCCAAGTACCATGGACTACCTGCAACTGTCCTTGGCGTTCCATCATATCAAAATCATGGTTAAAAACCCGCAGGCCTGTACCTACCTTAAGAGCAAGGCTGTGGTGTGTAATAAACAACATGATACAATGTGGTCCCTTGTCATACTTTTCACTTTGCTAAATTTAATATATGATTATGTAAAGTTCAAAAGTATCATCATTACACATTATATTTATAAACTGGCACTAGAGCGTCTGTTTTAAGAGGAAGTCCAACAAGCTTCTGATTTAACCTGATGAGATGCTTGAAACTGAACCCAGTTTCCCAAAGCCTTCTCAATGCTACTGTATGTCATTCTTAAGTTGTACCTTAACCTCTGTCTTAAGGTGACGGTGCAATTCCCGAAATGATTGTAGGTTAAGTACATCTTCCGTATATCTTGTAATCCTGCAGTACAAACACAGTAAAACTCAACCACTTTGTAGAGGTAACTATAATACAGCTGCTGAAACTGTTAAAAGTCCAATTTACAACATTCCATTGCCTTGGCTAAAATCGTGACATGACTGTGACATTTAATGGTTCAAACAGCAGGAATCCATTAACCACTACCGACTCTACCCAGGAGACACCATCCCATGCTTATACGGGCTCCCTAAGATTCACAAGGAAGGGGCCCATTTCAGATCGATTGTGAGCAGCATCAACTTGGTCACCTACAACATTGCCAAACTCCTTGCAACAATTCTGTCCCCTCTAATAGGAAACACCCCACATCACATCCAGAACTCCATGGAGCACCAGCAAGATCAGCAAACTGCAGCTGGACCCAGATGAAGTCATGGTATCATATGATGTCACATCCCTATTCACCTGCATCCCCACAACAGAAGCAGTGGAGACAGCTAGAAACAGACTACAACTGGACAAATGGCTGCACACTAGGACCAGCCTCACCCCAGACCAAATTTGCTCCCTTTTGGAACTTTGCCTTACCATCACCTACTTCAAGTACAATGGGAATTTCTACAGACAGAAGCGTGGCTGTGCCATGGGCTCTCCAGTCTCACCGCTTGTGGCAAACCTTTACATGGAGGAAGTGAAGAACCAAGCACTGACCTCATTTAAAGGAGCAACACCCACCCAGCCATTGGTTTAGATATGTGGGTTTTGTAAGATCAAAAAAAGAAGTAGAGGCCTTCACTAAACACACAAACTCAGTTAACAGCTACATCAAGTTCACCAGGTAAAACATCAAAGACAGAAAACTACCATTTTTGGATTGTAAGGTCCGTACCAGAGATGATGGCGGTCTCGTCATATAGGTCTACAGGAAACCCACACACACTGACCAATACCTACTCTTTGACTCTTATCACCCATTGGAGCACAAACTGGGCGTCATCAGAACCCTACAACACCGGGCAGACAGCATCCCTTCCAAAGCAGATGAAAAGAGAAGGAACATGCACACATGAAACAGGCTATAAGAACTTGTGATGACCCCAACTGGGCATTAATCAAGACTGACAGAAGACAGGAAAAAAGAAAACCCAACTGACACCAAGAAAAACAACAGAAGGAATCGCGTGGTAGTTCCCTACATATCTGGTCTATCTGAAAAACTAAGAAGAATCTTCAGCAAGCACAACATCCCTGTATATTTCAAGCCTGGCAACACCCCCAGACACAGACTGGTCTACCCCAAGGACAAAACCCCAAGACAAAACCTGAACAATGTGGTTTATGCAGTACAATGCAGTGAAGAGTACCAGGTCTGTATATTGGAGAAGCTAAACAACCACTTCGCAAACGCATGGCGCAACACTGGAGGGAAACCACATCAGGACAGGATTCAGCAGTACATCTGCATCTAAAGGAGAAGGGACACTCCACTAAGACACTGACATGGACACCTTGGACAAGGAGGACAGGTTGTAGAGAGGAGTGAAGGAGGCCATCTGTGTCCATTTGGAACAACCAACTTTGAACAGAGGAGGGGGATTGCGTCATCACCTATCTGCTACATACCATTCTGTTTCCCATCATTAGGCCAGAACTGAAGAAGCCTTTTGGATGAAACGTGAAATGTCTTCGAGCTCCAAAAAGATGTCCAGTTGCCTACAACTTAGCTCCTTTCTAAGTAGTTTCTACTGCTGGATTATGAGATATTTGCACTTTACGCCTTGACATTTGGTAGGGAATTGTTCTTATGTCACCTTGATACACAGTGGCACAGGTGGATAAGCAGCCACAGAGAGCACTTTATTATGAAGTTGGGCACAGGCTCAAATCTGTGTGTTGAAGGTTTGTGACCTGGATTTGCTGTGCTTGCTTAACCCCTTAACCCCCTTAACCTTCACATTATATTTGATGACTAGTTGCATTTTGACATGCATACGTTTATTTCATGTTGATAAGGATCACTTGCACTGTCATGCCAAATCTCATGCATGCTAAAAAAAACATAAACAACAATCGATGTCAAAAACGTGGATTTAGCCAGTTAAGAACTGGTAAGGTATATCTTATCTCTTAGCGTGCCGAGTGACTTTATTGGATAGGCCGTGCCCTGATCTGCCGTCATGGCTCTCGAGGCCAGTGAAGTCTGCCTGGCTGATCTATCTGAGTACAGCATCCTAGAGAGTAACTATTATATTTTGGGACATTTAGCTGACTTCTGTTATTTATTATTATTTTTATTATTATTATTATTATTGTTGTTGTTGTTGTTGTTGTTGTTGTCGTTGTTATAATGATGATGATGATAATTATAATAAAAATAATATAAAATCTGTATTTGTTTCCTAAAAATGTTGAACAACTTGTGGAGAAATAATAAAAACAATATCACTTTGAAAACTTTTTTTAATCACCACAATGGTTGCTCAGTGATGCTTTTAAAAAGCAATCCAGACCAGTTGTCAGCTGGGTGGAGAAGGAAAGCTTTGTATATACCTTGACAGTAGCAGATTGGCCTGTCATCCACTCCTGCAAGTAAAATGTATCTGTACAACCATGTGCTCTTACCCCAAAGTGATATCTGGCTGCAAAATGCAGTATCATTCCAAATACCCTGAAATGTATTTTTAAACATGATTGATTGGCCACACCAGTAAATAATTGCCTCTTCTCTTGCATGTGCAGTTTTTAAAAGCTAAGCATACTAAGATAGGTTCATCACCCATTGTTTTGTAAATAATTTCATGGCACTCTTATCACAAGAACAAAAATAACTGCTTTTTATGCACATTCACTTTCATATTGTGATTAACCCTCTTTTAATGGCCACTGACATTTACCTACAAGGGCACAATGATGCAAAACTTGTCTCCTTTAAGTGAGCAAGAAAGTTCAAGGAAACAAAAATTATGAACAGATAACAAGTATGTTTGTGCAGATACACCACTAATCTTAATTGTGTAGACTGCTGTTTCCAACCCCTTACTTTGATTGTAGTGGAGAATATTAAAACCAGGCAAGGAACATTTTATTTTCACCTCATATTGAGGTTGGCTTAATGGGTGTTTAATCTCTCTTTTCACCTTTTGACACACACAGTATTAAAATACAGTATAAAGCAATCAATCCAGCGAAGCCTTTAGAGGCGATTTTGAAAAAATATTTGCAACCTACCTTTCACTTGCTCAATATCCTTTTATGAACATTGCCAGCAGCTATAGCAAAGTGGGTAATATTTCAAAACCCCTTTATTATATTTTGCATATCTGAGCTGTTTTGTAAGCTAAAGGTCAACAGGTTTCAGGCAGTAATGTACTGTGTGATTTATTTGAAAATATGGATGTGAAAGGGTAGGGGTGAAAAGTTTACAGAGCAAGCTACTTTTAGAGAGAATTTTCCATGGACTGGTTTGATGTTCAGACTGAACAGGTGAGATGGCTGCTCAGTGCAGAATTTACACAGGGTTACTAGCCAGTTGACTCTCGTTTGCTATGCGACAGGAAACACAATGTGTATACACAGACCCACAATAAATCTTGTTTTGCAATTGTGTTGTATGAAATCCTTGAAATACTACAATAACTCCATTAAATTCACCAATTCTAAGCCACTTTGGAAATAAGACCATAATAATGAAAGACAACAGTCTAACATTGAACAGTTTAAATACACATAACGTAAGCACAAACACGTACAAACACACACACACACACCCCACACACACAAACAAACACACACACACACGCACACACACACACACACGCACGCACACACGCACGCACGCGCGCGCACACACACACACACACACACACACACACACACACACACACACACACACACACACACACACACACTATTATTCCCATTATTATGCTATGACTAAAGACTGCTACACTGTGCCTAGACCAGACATTACCCTTATCCTTAACCTTAACTGTCACTGAAGAGATAGGGAAATGTTTTGCCACTTTTTGTTTCACCAATTATAGCAACACATCTTAGGAAAACTTGTTAGTTTGGTGGGGGGGTCAGAATTGGTTCTCCATATGTGACATGTTTTTCTGAATTACTTGTTCATCATTTTTATCTTTTCATCCCCAGTATCTGTAGACACAAACACCCACACACATAAACACCCCATACACACACAGACACTGAGAGAGGGGCAAATGATGCATTTGGTTATTTTGCTTATAAGGCTTCATTCTGTCCTGTGAGATTTTATTAAAGTGCTGTTTGTCCTGCTCATTTTCCTTCTCTTTTCAACAGGTCTTATCGAGGCAGCTTTTTAAAGAGAGCATTTGTGTTCATGGAATATGTTACCTAATGGGCACATTGCCTCCGAATATGCTTTATTCTTGCTTGCTTGTGTTCTCTGAGAGAAAATGTCTTCCTGTGAACAATAAAACTTTTCTTTGATAGAGGCTGAGTGTCTCTACTGTGATGCATTGTGGATACACCTTCCATTGTAAAGTGTAAATAAGAGTGAAAGGTCCTGTTATGGGAGATCTATATCCATGGTCTGAATCACACAGCATAATCATGCAAGGGATGCCCAAAACTACATTTGCTGGTTTACCAAAAAGTAATAAAAAAGTGGTTGAATCATCAAGTGCATTATTCAAATCCTACCAAACCTCTCAATTGGGTGTGTTTTTGGTGTAACATGCAGTTAACAAATCAGAGTGCTATTTCCCAGGGTGCAACTTGTTGGGATTGCTGTTACAATGGCAGATTTACCAAAGGAGAAAGAATGCTTTTCTTCAGATATCATGATGTATGCTGTGCATGCAACCTTTGATTAATCATGGTTGTGTTAACCCACACAAAGCATTTAAAGACGTTCATAAACAGCACAAGTATTAGCATGATACAAGATAGAAATAAAAAGTATTAAGCATACTCTCAACAGAACTATTTATAACCATCCGGTAGTTACATCTTTGAACAAACAGGATGACTAAAGAGGTGCCAAGCTATATTCAGCACAACATTCCCATCTCTCTAGCTAACTGTTGATGAGTACAGTGGTCAACTTCCTATAAATGAAAAAGATTTTGAACAGACAGAACATTTCTCAAGGGCTTTTTTCCTGTTAAAAAATTAATAAACATTGACATTCTGAGAATAAATCATTGTTTTGAGCTTTAAATAGAAACTTAACATTTCTAAACAATGCCTCGGTGCCCCTAAGCTCTCATGGATTTTATATCTATTTTTGACAGACACAGCTAACAATCTTAATCTGACATCCATTATAATGCCATGGATGTGATCAGATCAGGTCGAAATTCCTGTCTGAGAGAATCCAGCCAACAGATATGTGCTGTGACATGCAGTAATGACTGCAGGTCACATTTCACTCATCAGTTTCTGACTTGATGACATTTCTGACTGCTGCTAACAGGCAAACTTTGGCCGTGCTGAATCCACTGTTAAAACTGCACATGCCAGAAAGTTCACGTAACAACACATGAACCAATTAGTATGATTTTCCTGTTTTTTTTGTTTTTGTTTTTTTTTTTTTAAATTGAGTTGAGTGTCATGTGTGTTCTATCAAAATCTTTCTGTCTCACACTCAGGAAGGAGAGGGCCCTTATCTGATTAGATGGAGCAAATATGAATGAGTCTTAACTTACGCTAGCTGTGATATCCTGCCCATTTCAGTTGATATGGGCACATGCTCTGTTCAGCCGAAGGATAAACAGGAAATACGAGAACTGACTGCGTCGACACCACCCTGTGTCAAACCCGTCTGTCTGAGTAACAACTCAAGGTGTGAGAGAGTTCTTCTGTATCACAATGAGCAAGTTATTTTTCAGTGCTGACTTAAATGTATTTTGGCTTTGTTGAGCAGTGTGTGAATAAGTGTCCTTCAAAGCATGCATAGTCCTTGTGGTATATATATATAGAGAGAGAGAAAAGTCCTTCATATCAGCATGGCAACAGTATCTCTGCATTTATGTGTGGATTCATTCATCAGCAAAACATAGTAGAGTCTTCATGGCATATGCAGTATGCTTTATGATGTTGTTGTAAATCTTACGTAACACTTGGTCTCATAAAAGAACTGTCTCAGGTAATGAACAAATGCAGACTGAGCTGCTTCTTGGGAAGTACCTGCTGTAGTCCTGTACACAGAGAGTTTGCCCAGGTGATTGCCTTTTGAAAAGTCCCTGAGGAGTTAGGAATCTAACTTATCATTTTTTTTGTAATGGGCTGCAATCTTCGGTGGGTCATGGTGACTGACTACCCACGATTGCAGGTGCAGTAACCATGACAGTGGTCACAGTGACCTGAGATTGCCTTGATTTTTTTCCGAGAGGAATGTTATATTAATAAGGCAGGAGAGCTATCCAGAGATATTAACCATCCAGGCTTTTAAAGCCCCAGCTGAGCCATAACCCCCAAAACACAGCTCTGGGAGGGGGTGGGAGCAGGGAAGCACTGCATGATGGGCAAGCAAGAGGGGTTTGTCTGTTGAAGGATAAAACCTCGGACTTGACACAAAGAGAGGTAATTGGGAAGGGTGAGGGACTTCAGACTGGCTAGTCAAGTCCGATGGCCTTGTCATGTTAAATCACTAAGCATTAGAGAGTGTGTGAATATGATCTAGAACTTTTCTTCTTTGTAAGGAGGTAAACCAAAAGTTCTTAATGACAGTAGCACACCATGTTCCCACTGCCAGGGGAGTTCTATTCTTTGCTGCAGCTTTTTCCCTCTTTTTTGTCAAGGCAAACTCACTGATACTTACTGTTACCTATATTTCAAATAGATTTTCACAGGGAACATCAAATAAAATGCATGTAATGTGTTTGATTAATGCTTAAGCTAATATCCAAAATGAAGGTTGTTCTTTTTATTCACTCCCTTAACCATACCTACGAAGTCAGTTTGTCTTACAATAGTCTGTCTTCTTTTTTGAGCCAAGGTTGTACATCAAACTTGACTGGATTCTGTGCTCATTTTCTCAAGGATTAAAGTGGTAAGGGAAAAATATGTTCAAAAGTCTCAAAGTCTGTAAAGTTTTATTAAAGTTGATGTCAATCCTTCAGATGAAAGTAAATATGCTTTTAGTTGTGTGGCTGAGGTTTTATCTGGATTTAGAGTTGAAACATTTTCTGTGTATTTTCGTCCTCAGTGACCCACATTTTGGTTGTTTGGGTCATGGTGACAATGTACAGAGAGCTTACTGAAACTACCTTACCAGTTCAGAATTTGCTGAACTTCAAGTCACACACCAGTCCATATAAAAACTCTTCAGCAGGCAAAACTTAATGTTTGGCTGTGCTGTTTAATGATAAAATGCAAAGATCTAATGCATGTCCATGTCTTCATTGCAAAAATCTTTTTTTTCTGAAGATAGCAAAAATGTTATTAAATGCTCTTCTGGAGACATCAACAATGTTGTACACATTATACATGGTCTGTGTCTGAAAGTCTGAAAGTTATAAAACAGATGATAGCCATACAGTGACATACAGTGGTTATCTACGAACATTTCCAGTACCATCCTCCAGCACCATCAAAGCATTTTATACCTTTGTTTGTTGTAGGTCTGGTATTTAGTCTTTCGGGATCAAAGAGGACATTTGTGTGTTTATGTGCTTGTTTGTTTGTATTGTGAGCTGTGATGCCCTGATACTTGTGTCTGTTGAGGTGTACTGCTTGACTGCAACCATGCAGTGTAATCTTTTAAGGAGTCTCTTTTATCTTTTTTACTTGGCTGAGTCTCAACATTTCCTCTCCAATCCAGGCAGTGCATTATATGTTTCACTCTCCCTGTCTCTACCTTTGTGTGTGTGTGTACGTGTGTGTGTGCTTGTGTGTGTGTGTGTGTGTGTGTGCGCGTGTGTGTGTGTGTTTGTGTGTTTCTGTGCACGCACATGAGAAGCTTTTATGCCTGTGTGAAACATTGTCACACTTCTGTGGTTCACCCCCTAAGCCTCCTTATATCACTCCCTCTCCTTTTCATTTTTATTCTCTGTCTCAACGTTTATTTCTCTCTCTCTCTCTCTCTCTCTCTCTCTCTCTCTCTCTCTCTCTCTCTCTCTCTCTCTCTCTCTCTCTCTCTCTCTCTCTCTCTCTCTATCTCACTTCTTTTTCCCCCTTAGACCCAATCTCAGCCATGACTCTGTCCCTTTGATTCCAGCCTCTTCTTTAAGGCTCTTTCTTCTCCCACTGACCACTGCTGCCCCCTATCACCTGGCCCTCAGCCCACCCATCCAGTCAGTGAGGGCTGTCCAGGTGAAACATTGTTGCAGTGTCCCCTCCTCTTATCCGCTCCCCTCTGGCCATTTCTGTCTGGTATTTCTACATCTCTCTCTCTCTCTCTCTCTCTCTCTCTCACTCTCTCTCTCTCTCTCTCGCTCTCTCTGTCTCTCTCTCTCTCTCTTCCCCCTGCTCACTCTCTCCCTGCCAACCCTTTTTTCTTTGCTGCCTACGTTTCCAGCCGACTCTCTTCAAGTCTCTCTCTGTTCCAGCCGTGATCTGTCCCACTCACTCTTCCTCCTCTCCCCAATGGGATGAGAGAATGCTCCTGTCTCTCTGTCTCTGTCTCTAACCCCCTCTGCCTGCCTGCCTCTCGTGGATACTCTTCTTCTGCAAGCGCTCTGCCCTTTCCCTTTCTCTCCCTCCTCTCAAGCGCTACCCTCATTGGCTTCAGCTTCCCCTCTCTCTCTTTTCTAACTCTTCTACTCTTTCTCCCTCCTCAGTAGTGGCATGTCTCTCAAAAGCAACTACATTATGTTAAGATATATGAAAAGATCTTTGCAAACCTATGAGATGCGGATTTTCTTTCTCTCTTTCTTAATTTTCTTATACTGTCCTGAGGTGTGTGTGTGTGTGTGTGTGTGTGTGTGTGTGTGTGTGTGTGTGTGTGTGTGTGTGTGTGTGTGTGTGTGTGTGTGTGTGTGTGTGTGTGTGTGTGCGCGTGCGTGCGTGTGTGTGTGTGTGTGTCTGTGTGTCTGTGTACCTGTGTGCATTTGTGCATGAGTGTGTGCACATATTTGCTTAGCACGTAATTGCCCATGTAGCTCTGCCACCCAGCATTGAATTCCAAATTTACCTCTGAGGACCCCTCCCTCCACACATACACACACACACACACACACACACACACACCATCTCACCAACTCGACCGCCTGCATCCCCACAAATGCAATCTTAGCCCTCATTCCCACATCTTTCACCTGGTAGGCTGGCACGCCATAGCCTGACTTTTAAATAATGGGGCTTGCTGCGCCCAGTCTGTCCCTGTTCCGGCACTTAGATCACCCTTGTCACCTGTCCGCTCGATGAGTAATTACTCAGGAGCAGGAAGTGTTGTATCCTCATCACCATGCTCCCAGTAGTCCCCTCTCTAGGCCCTCCAGCCAAGATGTGAATATTGACAGCATTTGTTTTCCAAAACTAATGGCTGGAATTGTTTATCCACTTAGGCTCTTACCCCCACTGGGGCCCCGTGAACTCTAAATGCATCTTCCTATTTGGTTGTTTATTCGCCACTGAGAGCCTGTTCACACTAGTCAGTAGAATGTGTCTTGGCTAAATCCAATTGCAATGGTCAGCCAAGACACATTTTCGGATGTATGCACATCAAACAATTAGTTGTCATTTGCTGGATCAAACATTCGTGGCAAATAAAGAAAATTAATCTCTACACACTGGTTCTGCTCTTAGTGTGTTCTGCACAACATTTCGGCCGAGTTGGGCCTCGTCAGGTGGGCTGTGAGGAATAAACCGGGGAGCAAAATCAGTGTGTGGAGATTCTCTGTCTTTGTCAGCTGATCAATCGGATTTACATTTATAATGTACCCTGAGAATTTAGAATGGTCTATTTGTCTATTACGTCATGGTCAAAGACACATCAGGATGCATTGAACGTTTACACTATGGAACATATCGCTGGTGTCGGAAGAAAACCTCTTAAGTCCATTTTTGATTATTTCTATTTTTTTAATTAAATGACCCCATAGGTCAGTCTTCATGTCAGTCTGTGGCTTTTAGAAATATTTAACCATGAAAGAACATGACCATGTGTAAAGATACAATACCAACTTTGGCAACACATGTTCAATTATTTAGAAAATACATGATTTTCTCAACTTGCACAAAAGAAAATTATTTTGGACATATGAGACATATGGTTTCAATATGTGGAAACAAGCATTTTAGACCACTTTCACACGTGGTTTGAGCAATCAGATTCCAAGGCGTTTTGGTCATTGTTCACACCTGTCTTTAGAACGAGCCACTTGCAATCAGATTTACCCAAAACACATTTAAATGACTAATGTGAACAGGATCTAAATCATCTTTGAGCTGAGCTCTCAATAGTGGCCATAAAAGGCAGTATTACTTGCCGCAAAAGTGAAATTGCTTCATTAGAGCATGTTTGAGATGCAGAGACGTATTAGCATATTTGTAAACCTGCTCTGTGGGGTTCTATGACAGTTGCATCACCGATGTCTGACATTATGGCAACCAGAGACAGACACAGTAGCTTGTCAGAGCAAGCCTCAAAATGATGCTGCCGTGACTGCTGGTTATTTTATTGGACTAGGCGGTAGAATGGACGGCCCATCAAAAAGATTTCAGCCCTGCAGTGAGGCTTGTGGGTGTGTTGAGGACTTCTCCGCCTCAGCCCTCTACACAGTCTGCTCCTGGCCATAGGATGCCGGTGAAGCTGAAGGTTAAATCGGGCTCTCCTGAAAATACTTTGGAAGCAAAAAGATGTTGGAGAAAGGCTTGGTCGCAGTGAAGATCTGTCAGTGTAGGTTAACAGAGGAAGAATGGAGGGAAAATGTGTGTTTCTGCCTACCTCAGCCCATGGTGCTGTATGTGCAGCCCACTATTTGTGTTGTGTTTGTGTCCGAGAGTGTGATTGAGTGAGATAAAGAAAGAAAGAAAGAAAGAAAGAAAGAAAGAAAGAAAGAAAGAAAGAAAGAAAGAAAGAAAGAAAGAAAGAAAGAAAGAAAGAAAGAAAGAAAGAAAGAAAAAAAAAACTCTGGTTTGGGCACTACTATTGATCATTATACCATGCTCTCTCTCTCTCTCTCACACACACACAGGCACACACACAGACACGTTTCATGCTGTCCGAGAAAAAAAGAACCACAGTGCCATCTACTGATAATTCCAAGCTTTGACCAGAAATTAAAGTATTCTGTCCCTCAGCTCTCTCTCTCCTGTATTTTGTCTATCTTACCTCTCATTAATGATGCAATAGAGAGGAGAATGGCACAAAAGAAATCCATAGGGCTCTTTTTGTTTACAGCAGAATGGGCTTCACTTGGCATTGATTCACTGAGAACCCTTCAGCTTCAGATTACATGAAACATTGACTAACACTCCACTTCCAATCAGTTTATACCTATAGTGATTGTTTAAGGTCACACTTTCTGCCTTTGAGTCAGTATCAGTCGACAGAAAGAAAGTGTAGAGAGAGAGAGAGAGAGAGAGAGAGAGAGAGAGAGAGAGAGAGAGAGAGAGAGATTTAACACTCCTTTATTGTACCATAGTCACCAATTCACATCAAGACATGTTACAACTAAATCAAAATAAAAAAGCCAAAAACACCCATTCAGCATAAGAAGGGAGAGAGAGAGAGAGAGAGAGAGAGAGAGAAACCAGAGGAGACAACACAAATTTGTCTGAAATTAACTATTACACAAGGACAACAAAGGCTAAGTCAACTGTGTAAACAGTCAGCAATTATTGTATTACGTATGTGCGTAACAGTGACAATCTTGCTTCATGATTTGGCAACCATTCACTCAACCAATAGTAGACATTTGCATGTTGAAATTCAATTAAATGTTGACAAGATATTCTTGCCCTTTCTGTAAAAGCATTTAATGAAATGAATTAAACTGAAGTGAACAGTAAGTTCAATTGAAAAAGGCAGCCATTATTGTTTAACCTTAAATGCTCAGGGTGCTCTACTCTACTCTACTCTACTCTTCCTCTCTCTCTCCCTCCCTCTCTCTCTCTCTCTCTCTCTCTCTCAGTGTGCACTGCCTTTATTAGGGGGCTGAAACAAGTGGCTCGTGAAGGAGAGGGCCCTACAATTTCAAAGCTCATTACCCACCAACCATGGGTGTCAAAATATATGCGCCTTTTTGTAGGGCTGCACAGAATGTGCAAATGCTAGTGTGTGTTACAAGCACCAAACTGATGGGTGGGAACATGGGGAGGGGCCTCAGGTGGAATGGGTGTGGCTTTAAAAGACAACCTTCTGTCAACATTTAAATCTCTGGCAGAACAGCTGTACAATTTTAGGAAGTTGTCCAGATTATACGGTCTGTTTGAGAAGAGAGGGAAGAAGAGGGATAAGTGAAGAACCCATCAATGAACAAGACACTTGTCCATATCACAGGTGAAAAACAAGAGCCATAGAGTGCACAGTCACTGTCAAGCCATGAAGATTTTAATTCACATACTCATGATGTCAGTGACAGTTTGAATGGTAATGAAATGTCTTTCCATCTCAAACGATTACCTAAAACATGATGCAGTTCATATGTTATGAGGAATACATCATTTATATAATAAATGTTAAAAACATATCAGTGTATCAGTGATGTTTGCTTAAATGATCCCACTGAGCTGTACAAAAAGTCAATGTACAGCAGTCATCAGCACTTTTCTTTGCAGTCAGACTGTAGATGATGTGATGACCAGGTCTTTGAATGAAAACAAGTGAAACTGTAAGTGGTCTTTAGACCTAGGTAATGAGGAAGGCAGAAAAAGACATTTTGGTATAAAAAACTTCTATATGATTTCAAGCTGTGCTTTATAACTGAGCCAAACGTACCAACCTCCACTGTCTCTTTCGGTGCCTAAGAAATGGGATATTCATAGCCAACAAAAATGTAATTCTGTGAATTATGTAAGTCACTGAGTTGCATGGAAGTAAATCCAATCCATAGCATTTTCTTAAGAGAAAAGAATGTGAGTGTCTTTGCTCTGCACTAGTTATAATGGCCAACCAAGCATAACACATATGGCAAGGTAGGGTTTTGCATGATTCTTAAAAGACATAACAATTTACCTGGAATTTTTATCCTTAATTCCTATTAAAGGACTAGATCTAGATTAGTCACAATGGCCTTGCAATAGTGGTTATTCTATGGCATGAAGAAACTGAACTTGTTCAACACGAAAACCTTATAACCCACTTGACAAGAGTGATGGCACTTCCATGGCCTTGGACTTCATCACAAGGGGCCTGTTCAATGCTTGAACGCTGGATGAGAGATGACAGATATTTAGCATTCCTCAAATTAATGTAGCTTCTTGGCTCAGCACTCATTCTGGCAGCAAGTGGAGGAGGTTTATGACACAAGATATCAAAAAGAACAGGTGATAACTGTGAGAGATGCACATTTATATTTGTTTGCTGTGGTACTATTTGCAGTTTTCACTGTGCAATTCCCAGTACTCAAAGAAAATAAAAAAACACCTCACGAAGCATATAGCACACAATTGCATGTGATTTTGTTTGCACGACAAATACTCTGTATGTGCTAAGATCTGATCTTCCTTTTAACATTCACATGTGAAGTTGTTCAGACAATGTTGAGTCTAATTCTTTCTGAAATGGGTTTGTAATCAGAGTAACCTGGCAGAGACATTTTGGGCATAACTGTTTCAAAAATGTTACCATCCAAAAAAATATATTGAATGGACAGTTGTGAGGTGATTCAACCGCATATGATCTAACTGGAACCCTGTCTTTCACTCAAGCCAGTAGGACATTTGGATGACCCCATTACTTTCTTAGGCAGTCAACTGTCCTTTGAGCTCCCTCTTTTATTCCAGTTCACAGCATACTGAGTTCTCGTGCAGTGTGTCTCTTGCCTGCCCAGATCCCTGGCAGCTCCGGTCTGCGGGGCTACTGCAGAGCTTTGATGTCAGCCACGGGTGATAATGTGATTGCAATTCGGGCTGTAAGAACCTTGCCCTGACAATAAGGAGCCAGAGAGCAGGGTTGTGTGTGGATGTGTGTGGATGGGGATGGGGCAGCGGGGAAATTTAATGAAACTCTCATTAGAGGACAAATTACATTAATGTCAGTCTTTATTTCACTCCCTTTGTTTCTTTTTTCCCCCCCATCACCTAAAGGCTCCATTTACATTGACCCTCTAATGGCTGTGTCAGTGATGAATTCTGGCGTGTCTTACATGCTACCGTCACACTGTGATGAAAAAAAAAAAAACTTTAAAGTACCAGGGATTGTTCTTGTTTCATCCTACCACTGTGCATATTCCGCCAAATGCTTGAAGGTTCATTTATCATTTCACTTTGAAGTCAGAGCAGCCCAGTGCACTCACGGGCATCAGGTAGGAGACTTAAGGTGCTTGTAAAATGGTGTAAATGCATCAGGGGATTGCACTTGTGGGTCTTAGTTACGCTTCCCTGGTCTTACAGCACACAAAAATGGCAAGCACACACAATGGCCAACCTCCTGGGTTTGTACTTTATGTCTTCACCAAGTGTGTGTGTGTGTGTGTGTGTGTGTGTGTGTGTGTGTGTGTGTGTGTGTGTGTGTGTGTGTGTGTGTGTGTGTGTGTGTGTGTGTGTGTGTGTGTGTGTGAGTGTGTGTGTAAGGGGAAACCTGAAATCATTTAACAGCATGCTGGTTCTTTCAAAAGAAAGGTAGTTGACAGTTAGACTTTGCAGTGTTAAGCTTAATAAATGGCAGCACACATGGTGGTGTGGAAAGAGCAATTTTCTTCAGGCAGGGAAGCAAGAAAGGCAGTGGAAAAGAAGAACCATAAAAGATAGTTCAAGAAAGTGGCGGGAAGGATAGCAAGCGAGAAAGAAAATCCTCTCTTCTGATAAATATGAAAATCTGATTTTCCACAGGATATGATTAGAACAGCACGATCAAAGCCACCACTTGCTCCTCCCATTTGTGTATATGCACGCATGCGCACAGACAGTTTTGCGCTTTTGTCATCTGTATCACTTACATCTCAGCCATGTGATAAAAAAGTGAAAAATGAGATGAAAAACCACCGGAGACACACAGCTCCAGACTCCACACACTTTACTTATAAAGTCCATTTATATTCTGTATCAGTTAACCTTTCAATTTGACTGAAGCCTGGTCCTGAATGACATTTTATTAACCCCAGAAGGTGATATATTTCAGGCACCACAACTGTGAATTGTGCTAAGCTGTTATCAGCGCAGCCTCTGCCGCTCTCTGCATATGTTGATTAGGGGGAAGAAGGAAGCTGTGTAGGGAGAGAGGGATTAGTTTACTGAAGCCCACACTTCCTCAAGAAAAAATGGCCTGCCACTTCCCACAGATCACTGGCAAAGGCCTCTCTGTCTCCAGGCAACACACTACGCTGAGTTGTTTGTGGCTTGTTCATGAGACCGACTCAAGTGTCACAGTATCCTTTCAACATATATGTAAAGATCAGACTCAGCCGTGGTGTGGAAATGCTTTGGGATGTTGTGATGACTTCTGCTGCCAGAAACTGCTGCCCTAAACAGGTGCAATACTGACAGTGATTAGGTATTTATGACAGAAACATGTCTGCAAAATTGCCATAATTTTGACGATGAACTTGCAACTTTTGTACTGACAGTTCTGTATGGGTGTGTTCTATAGGTGTGTGTGTGTGTGAAAGTAGGATTAGACAATAGACCACTTGGAGTGAAAGTGGTGACAGTTCTCTCATGGGTGTTAATATTCCACAGTGGAAAACAGACAAGGGTGGGAGGCAGTGGCAGAGAAAGAGAATGAGAGAGAGGAGAGAGGGAATGCATATAAAGTGGTATTATCTCTTCCATCCAGTGAAATCCAGTTAATTGGGCTTGAGCATGACAGGATTTTATCTGTACTCTTTTTCAGTTGACTTTGAGTGGCGGCTCAAAATAACCCCGGCAGCTCACTAATCTCTCTCTCTCTCAACGTTTGTGTATAAACTTTTGCTCAGCCCAGCCGCTGCTGACAAGAATACAATACCCGGCTGGAAATAGAGAGCGAACAAAGAGATGTCCTGTCCCCTTCCCTTCCTTCAGCCCTATCCTCATTCACATTTTATTTAGCACCCACAGAACGAGCCCTGTGAAAGGGACAGGCACAGAGGACAGGTTGACGTGGATGGTGAGGAGTGACAAGTTGTGCCGATTGAAAGGCAGTGTTTCACTGTAATGTGGTTGAGAGCTGATGGTTGCTAGAGAGCCTCACTCATCACAGTCTAAGCCAGTGTTTTAACAGACATACATCATAACAGATGTTTGACGGATTCACATCATGGTGTATCTGTGTGACGCACAGCAATCGGAAACAGTATATGTATCCTCTCTGAGGCTTTGGGGATCTCTTCTATCCACTCTGCTCATTGTGATGAACTATTCAGTGCTGCTTGCTTTTGGTGGAGTGCAGCCAGACGGTATTTCAACAGGCGAAAGAGCAAGACCATAATCCCCCCCAACACATAGACACACACAGACACACACACATGCCCAAAACTTGAAACACACACACACACACACACACACACACACACACACACACACACACATACACACACAAACACACACACCAGACACAGAGGAAATTGACAAGATTATGGTTAGAAGAGTAAGTGAAGTATGAAGCTGAAGCTAAAGCTAATTTACACACCTCCGTCAAAGAGACAACTCCTGGTCACAAGCTGTCTCATCTCTACACTTTGGTGTAACTGGTAGGGCCCAGAGTGGACCAGGATACCTGGAAGCAGTGGAGCAGAGAAATAAGCCATAGCCCTTTATGACCCATGGGAAATGTGTTTACAACTACATGCAGGTGATCTTGAGGTAGACTGTTGTTTTTTTCCATCACCAGAAGGCCTTTGAAAAGAGTTAATATAACTCCCCAGGATGTCCACCATTTCACTTACGGACAGTCCCCTGGTTGCTTTCTCTCCCCATTAGGCAATTAAACCTGATAAAGTAATGGATAATTGGAAACTTTAATGATTGATTTTACTAAATGGTTATTGAATGGATGGTAATTAAAACAAAGAGGATATACTGGGCCGTACTTACCAATTTCTGAAATAGCCTTTAATGATTGGGTAATACAAACAAATAGGACCACATAGCTGAAGCTTTACATTTTGTGAAAACTTTCCTTGGGAAATAGGTCTAACCCATGTGTCGTAGTATTATGTAGGCCCTCTGTTCATTTCTTTGTGAAACTGAAAAACAAAAAACAATTCATATTTAGTAAACAATCAAAGATGAATAAAATAGTAAATTGTCAGATATACACAATAGTTTTGTGTCAACAAAAACATAAAATGTTTTGAGAAGTCAAGAATAAGGCCATATGTGGCACTGACACACATACTGTAGGAGACACATGTGTACAACCACTTGAAAAATCTCACAACATTTGAAAAAATGTCAAATGGCCATTCAGTTTATAAATGTCCATCCTGCGACCTCATCACAAAACACAGTCAAAATAAACGCAGAAGCAAGATTCCATAAACGTGCCAGATGCAATGAAAAGCAAAGAGCAAGATGGTCATAAAAATCAGAAAGCTTTGTTATCATCAGTGGATTTATTTCAATCTCATTTAGTATTTCCATTCATTAAATGTCATCATTAGGCAGGTAATAGAGACAAAAACAGTGCTTTTTGCTATCGGTGGATAAAGTGACGTAAAACAGATGCCGTTTTAACACTGACATGACAGTGATTGCTGTTGTGCCACTCTTTCCATGTTGCCTTTCAAATTAGTTCCTGCCATTGAGCTTCAGTCTTCCTGTTTTCATGGTATACTACTTTCAGATATTTAGCTTGACAGAGCCGTTTATCACTGCAGATATATGACACTACTGCAGTTTATGGGTTAGCAAAGAAATACAATGTTTTTATATACTTGCATGTACAGAGGGGTCTCCGTTTTATTTATACAGTCATGTGACCTACAAAGAAAGGTTTTTCATACTGCACCATCAAAGTGTTTTTGCTCGTTCCTTTAGTCAAGTTATTTGATTATTACTATGAGAAAGGGAAAGTTATGCTTGGACATACACATAAGACTGCTTTTTAAATATTAAATGAAAAAAAAAAAACAGTAATGACCAAAGTGTCACGTTAGGGACATAATGGAATCAATTAGCTAAACGGTCTAAATTATTTTCTCTACACAAAGAAAGTAGAGAACAATTGCCTTTTATAATGACTGAATTTGCCTTAATTTATTTTCAATAATGCTAATTTAGGTCTCTTTCACATGCTCAATTCATTTCAGTCATAATTTTACCACCTATGCAGCGAGTTTTAATGGCTCTGTGTCATTATGCTCATGAATAAATTATTCACACAAATTATTATTTTCAAGTAATAATGGTGGTAGTTCTTATTGACTTTGGTGCACCTAATTAGGTCCTTTGCCATTTCTCATGGCTAAATGAAGAAGAATTGCACTGACAGGGAGAAGCACATGCTCTTAGTTTAGAGTGCATGTACAAGATTCTACATGAAAATATACATGTAATGAACAACACAAAATGCATAATTTCTAGATGACAATTCATGAACCACAGTTCACCATTCATCTCCGGCAGGACATAAACTCTCATGTACACGTTGGGATAAAGCACATCTGACACACACAACCCTACATTGCCTAATGACAGCCTTCTCCAACAATTATCAGGCATATCAATAACCAGTCAGCAAAGCCCTGCCAATCAACTGTGTCAAGGGAGTCAATAAGTAAGGCTGGATAATCATATAGTTAACATTCCCGGCACTGTCAGCATAGGGTAATTCAAGTCCACGTTGTGTCTTATTAGAAGACTATTAGTGGCTTAAGCAGTGAGTTGGCTGTCTTTGTCAAATGGATAACTCCTGATTACAATGTAGAGTGAGTGATCACATTAGACTGTAAACGAAGTGCCTAGGCTTCACACAGGGCCGTTTCAAGGTATTTGGGGACCCTAGGCAAGACGTTCCCTGAACTGTGGAAGAAAAAGACTATGTGGCTATTGCTTTCCGTGGCTACTGTTCCAATCAAGTGTGCTCAGGAAAACATGTGTGACAGACTAGCAATATATTTTACCGAACCTGCAAAAGGGAGAAAGTGAAAAGAGCAAAGCATCTACAGTCAGTATACAGGACTAGCCACACTAGGGTTAATCACGGCACAGCTTGCAGAAATTTGGCCTGCTAATTGCATGAAATTAGACTTTTACAATACCTACAGTGCACAAAAATTATATCAAAACAGCTATAGGTGTGGTTAGCGATACAGGCATGCGAGAAGTATCTGTACCATTAATATTTATGCTCATGAGCCACTTCTGATGATGGAAGCTATGCTACCCTCGCTGGAAAATAAGTAGAGAACTTCAGGCTATTGAAACTTCGCTAAATACAATAAAAGTGAATCTGGGAGAGTGTTGTGTTCTTTGCATTATATAGAGTCTCTGCTCTTAAGATATGAACATAATCAGATCAGCCTTCTACAGTATCTTGAAGGTCTGTCGAGAACATGCAGTCTTCTAAGTATTTTTAAAGGAAAATAGTCTTCCACTTCCTACTGGTTGTCTGTCCATCAACATAGCCTGGATGGAGAATCTGGATGTGCAAGATGCAGTGAAAATGCACTCCTTTCTAGAGAGTGCAGTGTTTAAATTGCACCAGATCTCACATTATAAATCTACACCATCCAACCTGCAACTTCTACAGCTAGGAAATGCAAAGTAACATGATATACACCTGCCAAAATGGTGATTAAAGCCATTTAGGAGAGAATAGTAGCCATTTAGCCCGAATTTAGACATAGAAAGTCATTTCTCCCTTTGATGACCTTGGGGGCTCTGCTTCCTGCTACTCGACAGGGTGGTGAGGGCCAATCAGCTGATTGTACAGGAATACGCCACCCCCAGATGAAATTGAGTCTATCCCCGCAGTCCCTAGAGTTGGACAAGTGGGCAGAAGCGTTTTCTAGCAGACCCAGCCATTATCTGAATCTGGCAGATCTGACCTTAGCTTAGCTTAGCATAGTCGCTGTAATCTAGTGTTGCCAACTAGCACACTGTGGCAAAAGTGAACCAATTCATTCGATTTTTTTTTTGTAATTACTTCTCGTGACCTGTGCATTCAGAGTACAAATGACAATGCAAATTAACATGAATGTATTGACCAAGCGGCATTTAGATGGTGCACTATATTCCGCGGAAGCGCAGGCGAAGCACAGGCAAAGCACCTCTGAAAGGTGCAAAGACACCACGCAGCACCTGGAAACCCCCACCATTGACTGTATATACAGTCTTGCCTGTGCTTCGCCTGTGCTTCCGCGGAATATAGCGGAAGCCTTGGAGATTTTGGCCTGAGCAATGCATGTACAACTATATTAGTGCGCGGTACTATCTACTGTAGCCAAGCACATCAATGACACGCCTATTTAGCAGCCCCGAACTGATCCCCACTTTGCTGATATAGAGATGAACTACCATGAAGTATCTTGCTCCGCCTATCTACCATCTTTGATAGTGGCATTCAACTGTTAGGCCCATAGACATCCTATATAGTATATACAGTGGTATGAGAAGGTTTGGGCACCCCCTCTGAAGTTGTATAATAATGGACTCTGACTTCACACAAAATTATCTTGGTGGCATGTCCTTCATTTGCCCATAAGAGCCAAGTGTTAGCTTGATTTCCAAACACAGATTTTAAGTATTCATAGTATGCAATTGTATGAAATTAAATCAAATGTAAAAAATAGGCTGTGCAAAAATGTGGGAACCCTTGTCATTTTGTTGCTTTGATGGCCTGTAACTAATCATCACAAGATCATTGGACACACAAAGTTGGTTTGGTCAGCTCGTTAAGCCTTGAACTTCATTGACAGGTCCATCCAATAATGACAAAAGGTATTTAAGGTGGCCAAATGCCAGTTCACATTCTGTTTGACTTTCATCTGAAGAGCTGCAACATGGGAGCCTCAAAACAACGTTCTGATAACCTTCTGATAACCAAGATTATCCAGCATTATGGTTTAGGGGAAGGTTACAAAAAGCTGTCCAAAAGATTTCAGCTGTGAGTTTCCACTGTCAGGAACATTGTGAGGAAATGGAAGGCCACGGGCACAGTTCTTGTTAAGCCCAGAAGTGGTAGGCCAAGTAAAATTCCAGAGAGGAAAAGACGAAGGATGGTCAGAATGGTTAAAAACAACCCACAGACCACCTCCAAAGACTTGCAAGGATATCTTGCTGCAGACGGTGTCGCTGTGCATCGGTCAACAATACAGCGCAATTTGCACAAGGAAAGGCTGTACGGAAGAGTGATGCGGAAGAAGCCTTTTCTTCACAGTCGCCACAAACTGAGTCGCTTGAGGTATGCAAAAGAACATTTGGACAAGCCAATATCATTTTGGAATACGATACTCTGGACTGATGAAACAAAAATGGAATTGTTTGGTCACAACAAGAGGCGATATGCATGGTGGCAAAAGAACACAGAATTCGAAGAAAAACACTTGCTTCCCACAGTAAAATTTGGTGGAGGTTCCATCATGCTGTGGGGCTGTGTGGCCAGTGCTGGTACTGGGAATCTTGTTAAAATTGAGGGTTGCATGGATTCCACTCAGTATCAGCAGATTCTTGAGAATAATGTTCAAGAGTATGTCACAAAGTTGAAGTTGCACCGGGAATGGGGGTTTCAACAAGACAATGACCCCAAACATTGCTCAAAATCTACCCGAGCATTCATGCAGAGGAACAAATACAATGTTTTGGAATGGCCATCCCAGTCCCCAGATCGAGAATCTGTGGGATGACTTGAAGCAGGCTGTCCATGCTCGGAATCCTTCAAACATCACTGAATTGCAGAGGTTTTGCCAGGAGGAATGGGCCAAAATACCATCATCCAGGATCCAGACACTCATTGGTGGCTACAGAAAGCGTCTACAGGCTGTTATTTTTGCAAAAGGAGGCTCTACTAAATACTAATGTAATTTTTCTATTAAGGTGCCCAAATTTATGCACGGGCCTTTTTTTGCTTTGGGTTATATTGCACATTTTCTGTTAACCCAATAAACCTAATTTCACTGCTGAAATATGATTGTGTTCATCAGTTATTTGATATATCAAAATTAAGTTGTGAATTAAAACACCCAATGATTGGTGAATATAAATAATGACAATTATCAAGGATGCCCAAATTTTCTCATACCACCGTATGTATAGGATGTCTATGGGTGCATTTTGATATATCAAAATTAAGTTGTGAATTAAAACACCCAATGATTGGTGAATATAAATAATGACAATTATCAAGGATGCCCAAACTTTCTCATACCACTGTATGTATAGGATGCCTCTTCTCTCTCACCTTCCCCTTGACAGTACCCCATGTATTTCCTATGGGCTTCAGGTCAGCTGAATCTGCTGCCCAATCAGGGACTTCATGATCATTAAGTATTGTTCCTTTTTCAAGCGTGGGCAAGTGGCAAGTTGTGCACAATGAAATCATAATTCCCAGTTTGTAATACTCCCCAAAATTAATCTAATTAATTTATTTGACTGTCTGTGGGATGATAAAAGAGATGAGCATGTTTTAACTATATTATTACTATTATATTATTACTAGATTTATTTATATTATTACTTTGATTTACTTACTATTTATTTATCTAAGTTGCTTATTTTAGCCTACTATTTATCTTTAAATTGAGTTAAATTAAATATTTTGTCTTGATTTTTTTATTGAAGCCTAGTCTGGGCTACTATATAATACTTTTCTTGCCAATTTGCTGTGTATTTTGTGCAGTTCTTGGAAGAAAAAAAGACTTCTTTCTCTGGTGTCACTAAAACCGGAAGGGTGGACACTGCCACCTATTGTGCTGGAGCTCCTTTAGAAATATGTATTCAAGTGTTTGCTGAAATGGTTTTCATTTTATGGCTATACGGGCCTGGCTTCACATCAGTGGACATAGGCAATATATACTGACCTTGGATAATATTTCAATCAAGGACAGTTGCACATATTTCTGGGTCCCTGTTGATTTTTTTTTTAGAAAAGACAGATCTAAACAGTGATATATATGTATGCTTTCTTTAAACCTTGAAAGATTTTCTTAAAGTTATTCATAAAATACCTTTTCAGGACTAATGTAATGAGCTCGAAATCAGTGCCCCATCTCTGATGTGACAGCCCATTCTTCCAATATGGCTGCCGAGACACAGAGAATTACAAACTTGCTTGTCTCTTCTCCCCAGTGCAGCCACGCCGAGCGATAATGAGAGGCTTATGGGGAGAGTTCTCAAGGTCTAATCACTGTCGGATTTCAAAGCAGGAGGACTAATTAAAACGGATAGGGCTCAATAACGGATTACAAGCCACACAAAAAATCGATGGCCCATGTCTCGGACAAGCAAAGTGTTTTTTTTATTTATTTCTTTCTAGTATGGTAGCATGCACATGGCAAGGACTGAGAGTCTTCATTAGGCTGTGAAGACATTGGATTAAAAGAAACTCACACAGGAATGTACTTGGGTCTATTCGGAGGAGGGAGGCAGAGAAGAGAAGAGAAGAGAAGAGAAGAGAAGAGAAGAGAAGAGAAGAGAAGAGAAGAGAAGAGAAGAGAAGAGAAAGTTGGACATCTTACGTGTAGTTAGAAAACTGGTCATTTTCTTTTATACATGTGGAGGAGAATAGTTCCATAACCACATATAGCCTCTGCATCTAGCATCATGTCTGCATGTAATGACATGTCATCCCTTTATGGCAGGTGTTTCCAAACTTTGATAATGCAACTACTGTACTTTGGCAAGATGCCAACAGATGGGAAGTGCGTGGTGCGCACAATGGGTGGTCCGTTTTGACAGTTTGATAGAACATATGTTTTAGTTATACTACATCTGTATCCAGCTGTTCTTTTAATGTCAATGTCAGTACGCAAAGACAGCATTTTCAAAGGCATTACCAGTACTTTATATTTGAATGAATTATTTAATGCAAACACACTGCTTCCAGTTTCTGTGAACTTACTGGTTTTAATTTTTTTTTTGCTAAAAGAGGAACAAAAAGAGAACACATGTATCAAAAACTAAACTGAACTGCATATGTATCTGTTGATAGAGGCAATCATGTTGTATTAGTTAATCACCTACTTAATAAAGTCTGCACATTTATGTGCTGTGATATGTTATTTGATGTGCTGTGTGTCCTGTTTAAATGAGCTCGCTTAAGTCTAATCTTCAAACTATTGAGCTATTGTAAGTCAAACGTTTGTCACCCTCAAGTGCATTGGAATTTGGTTGATGCAAGTGCATATTTTGAATTGATAAAATGGCATCGTTTTTGTTCAGTTTGACAATAAATCCTGTACCATTACATGGAGGTGCATGAGTTTAAGTATGATTTTTTTTTTTTTTCAATTTATTTCATGTGTGCTCTTTTTCAACTTTCCTCCATGTTCGTCTTGGCTAGGGAGACAGGTTTGTTTGTCCTAAGTTTGGCCTAAGTAAGCAGGTGTTGCAGTCACCTCTCTGTTTGTCTAGGCATTTCTTTGTGTGTCTCCATGTTGCTCAGGGTAATTATGCATTTGACCTCTTACACAACCATACATGCAAGATAAATGAAATAACTGATGTTAATAATTAGCATTCTGGCTCCAACACTAGAATAGATAAAAAGTGGGCAATTCATCAAGTTCTTCAGCCTTACTCTGCAACTGAATCTTCCTTGTCAGTCACATTTATTTTACAATATACTTACATTTATTTACCTGGTTAAGACAGAGCAAAATTCCTCATGACATTAATGCAACAATATGTAATGCTCTTATTTATTGTCATTATATTGATAATACAGTTATCAATAAAGCAGTAATGAATCAGCCTTTTCAATGGTTCAATCTTTCAGTTTTTTTTCCCTTGCCAAAGGTCAGATTCAGGCTGCACCCATTCATTGCCCATGATACTCTGCAGGGTGAAGGGCTGGAAGTATTCAAGCCGGTGGCTGTAAGATGGAACCAAGCAGAGAAAATAATGATAATATGTAAGATGATTGTTATATACATATGATAGTGAAGTAGTACTTCAAGACAAATGACATTAAATGAAAGGCAGTGGCTACGGGTCCGGAATTTCGCACCGGTAGATGTAAGGATATTGGTCTGGAACCTATTCTCCGAAACCTCCAAACCTAACCATAACCTAACCTTAATCCTACATTCCGTTAATTTGAATTTCATACCAATAATAACAGTTCTAGGGGCACAGAAGCTGCATCAGTAACCACTTCATAAAAGAAATCCCTGTTGATATTTTAAGGCCCTCTTTTTGGCACAAAGAAAAATTGTACACTCCCACCTGTCACTGACTGAATAGACACAAGTATTTTTTTATGTTGACCACAAGCATAGAGCAACCACTTAAACATACTTACAAGTCTGGACCTTGGCCTGGCACAAGATCTTCCCTGGGTATTGGGTACAGAGCCTCATAGACCCTGGAACCTCCAGAGCCATGAATGGCGTAGGAGTTCATTTTGTCCACGCCTGGTGGGAAATACCTCCATGGCAGGAGTGCTTCACCCCTCCATCTATCCCCATAGACTGTGGCATTGAAGGACAGAGGCAGTGCTTGCTTTATGAAAAAAAAATGGCAGAGGAATGACTGAATGAGTATATTTTGAACAAGCCATTCATGACAGAAAAGCTATGCACATTTTTTTGACATACCTCAAATGCATTATGTTTCCCAGAGAGCAAAAGAATCAAATGCTGGCCATGTCTGTAAACCAATTACACAATCACTTACGGATGGACAATAGATTCAAAGAAACAAAAGGAAAACACACATTCACATAGGCACCATTAGGTTATAATTCCACATCTCTTCAACTAAAAAAAAGCCTTGATTGTATTGAAAAGAGGCTGACTTACGGGCAAACTTCCACTTCAAGGTACTTCTCATTGAGGCTGTTCAAAAAGAACGATTCCACCACTGTCAAAAGAAAAAAAGTACACAGTGGATTTTTATATGTGTACATAAAATGTTCCCCATTATTAAAATTATAATTATTATTAGGATTATTACAACTAGCAGAACAGGCAGCCTAGCTGTGGTCAGTCACTCACTGTTCAGGGTTGGGTAATACAAAAGGAAAAGAGTTATATCTAAACTTATTTAGGCACCTTCATAATCCCACAGTCCAGGGAAAGGCCCAGGGGGACCTGGAGGAGCTGGTGGATCGTTGAAAAAGGGGGCTTGCACTTCCATCTTTAAGCCACCTTCGCCAGGGGAAAATCTGATCCTTACTGGATCATGATTAACAGGTAAGCTGTCCCAGGTGTGGTCAATGCTGTACTCCATCTGTTTAATTACAAAATGCAAGCATAAGTAAAACAAACAAATAATAAAAAAACAACAAAAAACATGTGTTAGCATTACAGGGACTAAGACTAAAAATAACACCAACCTCAACTGGGATTGCATTCAAAATTCCAGGAGTGACTACATCCAGCATTCCAAGCAGCAGGTAGCCTGAGAATAGGAGGCTGAGGTTAAAGTTAAACATTGTTCTGAAAACCTACTTAGCTGAGTTCACAGCTACAACAGAGTCACAAAACAAATCTACAGGAAACAAAGAGACGGACTCACTTTTATATCACCATCAGAAAATCCAGACTGATAAAACTCATAAAAGTGGGTAAGGTTCAGGTTTGCAGGTCACTGCATTGTAGCAATAAAGGCTTCTTAAACCCGGAATTCACGTGCAAACCCATCTCACGTGACAAAATAAAGTCTTCAGTGGTATCCTCCTAGCAAACATCAACTAAATCATTACACTACTAGGATGCTACCAATACCAGTTTCAATATAAAGACTCGCACGTTTATAACGATATTAAAGTTTTACAAACGTCTACATCTGCTCCAATCGCAGGTTTCAGAGGACAGACGACTCGTTTCCGTGGACTATCAGACGTACGGCGTCGATTCGTGCGATTTTGATTGGTCGAGTCTTATCACTTCAAATTCAATGGCGCTGGAAGGATTTAAATGGTAGCCTAAAGTTATCGCTGTTTTGTAAGACAATACGTACCTGTAAACGTTGTAACTTTAAGACTATCAAGTACATTTTTGAGCAATACGGCGTTTGTTTACAGTATGAAAAGTAATTACTACAACGTTACACTGCTTTTACTGTAACGTACTGTTTCATAGACACAAGCCTGCAACAAACCGAAAACATGCAGTGACTAACCGTACGTGCTAATATTACCTGTGTACGATGCTGCATTGCACCGTTTTGGTCAAATCTTAAATTTTACGGTGGTGGGGCGACAGGATTTATCTGAATTCTGTTTGGGCGTCATTCAACCCAGTTAGATAGGGTAAGTAAGATAACTTGCATGCTAGCAGTTGACTGTAAAGTGTTAGTTATCTATTGTGATTACTGAATTGCATTATACTTAAATATACAATCTTCCGTGCACTGCAGTGTGCCCATTTTTGTCCTTTTCCTAAAACTGTATCAACAAATGGACCAACACCAGTCCTATTTAGCAGGGTGATTGTGCACAATACAAGGCTAGCAAACAAGCTAACATCTAACGTTTATTTCCCTGGAGAGGCGATGTTGTTGGTTTTCCCTGTTGTTAAGTAGTAGGTGCTAAACTCAGTTCCGATATGTTACGGAGGAAAATGGTTACAGGTCTGATAGACAAGCGACATTAGCTAACTCGCGGTAGCTAACGTAACTATTCAATCACGACTTTCATACACTGGTCAACCTAGGTCAATTCTGTATAATGTATTTAAAGGTTTTGTAACTGAATACAAATCAAACAATGGTTTCTACAGAGATGGCATTACAGTAATATTGCATTGTACATTGCATGGCGGTTTGAATACCTTCATGCTAGTTTGCAGGGATTTGGTTGCTGGATTAACGTTATCCGATAGTTAGCTAACGCTAAATCTCTTTATTTGTTAGACTGCAGATTGTAAGATGTCAACCGAAAACGAATTTCGGCAAGAACAAGGTATGGATTTTCTATGCAGTATACTGATTTATTAAAGGCAGGGTGTCATCCCTTGCAATGGCAATAATGCTAAATGGTCATGCAAATGGTTATAGTCCAGTAGGTTGGTGTCATTGTGCATTGGTTCGTGTTGCATACGATTTGTTTTCTGAAATGAATTTACCATCTCCTAGGTGCATGGCGATCCGCTGGCAGTGCGTTACAAGATTCTCAAATCTCTCCAGCAATGTTCTCACAGGTATTTCTTTTCCTAGTTTACCAATTAACACTTTTAGTCACGACTTATTCTGCTATATATAGTTAGTGACCGTTGTTGTGACAAATTATAGGCAAAGCTAACCAGCCCCACAAGTCTGCATTTTCATGTCTCTAAAATAAAGCTGTTTTCTCCCAAAGCCTGGCGAGTACATGGGCTTGGATTCTCTTGACCCCTGGTCAATGGACAGAAGGTAAGTGACAACCTGATTGAGCGGCACCAGAACCTCTCTGAAAATGCACAAACTTAATCACATTTCCAATATCTGTTTTAGCATCATGGCTCCACTTATGTCTGAATATGATCGCCACATCGATGACATGACCAGGCAACTACAGCTCTATCAGGTGCAACCAAATAATTTAGAATTAATAGTTCCATAATGGAAGCATTACCATTACTGACTGTCTTTTTTTTTTTTTTTTTTTTTTACAGAAGCAAATGGCAGACATTAAAGTGAAACTTGAGGCAGTTGTTCAAGAAAATGAACGGTATGTCTTTGCATTGTGCGTGGACCAACATTGGACTAACGTGTTGGATAGTCCTGATTCTGATGCATTACTGTCTGGCCTACATAACACAATGCTAAGTGTCGACAAAGAATACAGTGGAGGTTTTGTAAAAATAAACAATGGAAATATATTTTAAAATAAAATGAATAGGCTCTTAGCAGACATTGGGCCTCTCGGAGACTATGTATGGTCCTTTCACAGAAATAAAGATGTGTTTACTTCAAAAAGCCAAATAATGTAGCACTGCTGTTCATTCGAAAATTTGGCATAGCCATAAAACATAAACCTTTCTCCCACGAGCACTATGGTCTATACGTATTATAATTATCAGTTTATTGATCTCCTTACAGCCTGTGTTAGACTCATGTTTGTGTCATCATGTCATGTTATCCATGTGTACTTGTTTATTGGGGTAAAAAGGCTGCATTCGGAGCTTCGCACATCAGTGGAAAGGCAGCTCCAGACATTGCCTGTGGGATCTGGCTTGGATGGGGAGTCCGTAGCAGATGATGTGATCTTAAAGAGCCTAAAGGAACAGCTGGAACATTCAGGCAATGTGAGTGCCGAGAAACCATTTCTAATCTACCAACTAAATCATATTTACACTTTACTTGCCCTGCTGTAGATTGGGCCTGTCTGAGACAAATGCCTGCCAGGTTGACTTGATTGCTTTTGCTGTGTTAAAAGTCTTTTCTCTCTGTTGTACTAGCAACAACTCTTAAACCAAAGACTGTTTTTTCATAATTGTTATGATGCAGATTGGATTTGTGCCACATGTAAGCAGACTATTGGAATTGCATCACTTTTAACTGATGGTGTAAACGCAGCCTTAGTTTGGTGTGCTCTTAACTGTTTAAGAGAGGGGAGCACCATGGTGCAAACAAGCTGTCTGAGGCCTTCAGAAAGAATATTGTAGCAGCTTATGAGTCTGGTAAAGGATTTAAAAATATCTCAAAAGATTTTGAAATCAGCCATTCCACTGTCTGGAAGATGGGAAGGGCTTTCAAAACAGCTGCCAACATGACCAGGGCCTCCTTTCCCGATAACGATGGATCTTAGCCTTAAGAGCAACGTAAACGATTGATCCCACGAACGTTCTTACAGTCCTTACGGACCGTTTCTCGAACATTATCGTACGTGAACGCGCGTGCCCTGCTCTTAAGATGGTTCTTAGACCTGAAAGTTGGCGCTATTATGTGACGTAGGAGCTTTCTTTTGAACTTCATTGGGCATACGGTAAAGTTGGCTTCAATGCAAGAAAATACATTTTAAAACAATAAACAAAACTTGTAACGTTTGCTTATCTCTCATCTATAATTTATCTCATTCAAGTGTAAGCAAAAAAGATCTCCGACCAGTCTGAGTACACAAACAAAAATATATTTGATTTAAATAGTCTATGTAGGACACTGTATTCAGATGTTTATGTTACATGTTTTCTGTCCAAAATAAGCCCACTTACTGTGATTGTCCTTGTGCGGCTGTGCTAAAGGCGCTGGATATAGGGTATTTGAAGGTATCGGGGGACAAGACGGGAGACGTAAAAACAGTATGCCTACAGAAAATGAGGACTGTCTTTGATATAGTTTTAAGATTGCAGCAGTGCGATAAGGCGAATTAAGCCGTACAGTATAGGCCTACTGTCATTTTGATTTTCAAAAGGTTCAAGGCCACACTATCCCTGCTGTTTTTAAATACTGCCCGTCAACAATGTCTTCGCCACTCCCTTTTTGTTATGCCCATGGAACTGTCATGTTCCAAGCTTTTTGTTTTGACGGACTTTATGTCGCTTCTGGGTTATATTTTTCTTAGTTGCCTCGAAATGCTCCCGTTCATGTAATGCCCATACAAATCACATGTAGGATCACCGTTTCATTATGCCCAATCTTACTATCAAATATAGTGGACGTATGTGGCTGCAATCATATTGATTTGATTCCAGGCCCTTGCGTAATTTAGGCTACTTCTTTATTTCCGTTGATCTGCTGTGTCAGCTACATGATGTCATGGTAGTTATATGGTAGTTGTATGATAGTTACAAGAATAATGTCTTATGACAACATCTTCAGGCACGCGTAGCCTATTTTCACTTCACATCCTCTGGGTGTCTCCACTGTGCGACGCCAGTTAAGATCAATCTTAGAGCTCTACGAGTGCTCTGGACCACACGTAGAGTTACGTGTGATTCCACGATGGTTCTTGGCCAAGGAAGGTTTCGGGAAACGGTCCGTAAACTCTACGATGGTGCTAAGTGTGAAGTTGAGTACTACTTAGGCTTAAGTACTACTTAACATCGCTCGTAGTGCTTTCGGGAAACGAGAGAGCAGACCACAAGATGCTAAAGGAGGTCTCCAAAAACCCTAAATGTCATCACAGGACCTACAGCAGTCTCTGGCTACTGTTGATGTGAAAGTGCATGCATCTGCTGAAGTTTGCCAGAGAGAATGTAGACAAAGACAAGGACTTCTGGAATAATATTCTTTGGACAGATGAGTCTAAAATTGTATGATTTAGACATCAGAACAAAGGACATGTTTGGCGTAAACCAAATGTAGCATTCCAGGAAAATAACCTCAAACTAACTGTGAAGCACTGAGGTGGAGGTGTCATGGTTTGGGGCTGCTTTGCTGCAGCAGGACCTGGCCAGCTCACCATTATAGAATCCACCAAGAATTCTACTGTGTGTCAGAGAAACATGACGCCATCTGTAAGAAAATTAAAGCTGAAGCAGAACTGGACCCTGCAACACGACAATGACCCAAAAATACCAGTACATCCACCAAGGACTGGATGAAAACTAAGAAAAGAGTTCTGAAATGGTTGAGTCATAGCCCAGATCTTGAAGGTGTCGTTTCCTGAGAAACCGTTTAGCATTGTGTGTTGTAAAAAGGGACATTAAAAGAATGAGAGTCAGTCAGACCGCCCCAATTCATCCAGTTAGTCCTTCTTCATCTAATAATCTATAACACAGAACATTTTAGTTTTATGGGTTTCTTAAAAGAGGAAAGCATGTGACCTTGCTTCTTCATCTTCATGTATGCATCTGTGTTTTCTTGGATGGTAGGTTTGTGTTGACTACCAGAGCTGTATAGTTGCTATGCATACAGTGTTGGGTGTATGCCTGTCAAACTGGTGTTTGTGTGTGTGTTCCTGCAGGAGAAGCAGTGGGCTATGGAGATGTGGCAGACAGCTGTGCAGGAGCTGGAGAGACTACAGAAGCTGCATCAGAGCTCTGTGACTGATAGTCAAGCACAGGCTGCCCAGCACCAACAACTTAAGGTGAGGCAGTCAGACTCTCACTCTTAGGGTCACTAAACCATCACCCTTTCTCTGCCTTCGTCCTTTCCAATCTCTCACTTTTCCTTCCACCAGCTGCCGTTGTTTTCATCTATTAGCAAGTGAGTCCATTGGTTGATGAACAGCATGCTGAAATGAAGTGTTATTTAGGCTGCTATCAAGGAAAATTGTGCTAATGTATATATTGTGTTCATTATGTACACTCTAGTGTAGCGTATTTCTTTTTCCCGTTCAGTGTATAAGTATGGCAGAAATGTATTTACACAAAAGTAAATCCCAGTCACTTGTCACCTAACCGTGAGCCCTACCCATACTGTTTCTCTTTTGTTGTCAAAGTTGAAGTTACATTTTATGGTCACTGGAGGGTGCTAGAAGAAAACCATTACATGGCCCTGTTTAGCATTTGAATGGGAACTAAATTTAGTTTATTACATTTAAAATATATAGTTTTTTTGCAACATTTAAAAGTAAATAAATGTATTTAAATTTAAATAAAAAACAACATATATATATTTTTATGTTATATATAACATAAAAATATTTTATGTGCACATCAGCTAGACAACAGGTCTCAATTCATTGTTATCCTTGTTCAGTGATCACATGCTCGCCCTAAAGTCTAAACAACCCCCTATCTTATCTGCTTTCGATTCCCTCAACTGGCAGGCCAAGGCAGCGAGACGCTCTTGCAACCCCAAAGACTTTCTTACTTTGTCTACATGTTGTTATGTGTTTATGAGCTCTGTTGCTGAGGTGTTTTTTTCCTTTCCCACACCATGCTCCCTTAAGAGCATGGTCTGGGGGGTGGCTTTTTTCCCTCCCCTTCCTCATGTGATGCTGTTTGTGTGCTACTGGACACCGAAATTTCCTTCGGGATTAATAAAGTTACTCTACTCTACTCTACTCTACTCTACTCTACATATGACACCACCCATAAAGAATATTTCCAAATCTGTATGGGTAACAATTTTTGATCCAGTAGGCTTTATACATTTTCATGTAATTCTGGTGTTCTTGTTTTTTTTTTCTTTCTAGAACCAATTAGTGCAAATCCAGCAGCATTTACAGAAACTTCAAACCATGAATCAGAAGCTTGAGTTGGTAAGACACTGTATGCACTCTCTGAGTGATATATATTGGTAATGTCCTTCTTGTTTTCAGACATCTCACTCAATAAAAAGGAATATCATTAAGTTATCACTCAAGGGCACTAGTGTAAGAAGTGGCTACAGAACCACCGATGGTAGATGGATATTAGTAGATAGTGAGACAGTGTTCCTGTTATTTAGATTTAGGAACAGTGGTGCTCTATAGTAGTAGGTACCTCAACTTGGTCAGTAAAGAAGTCCATGCATGTATCAATCAATGTAGTAACTATTTTAACTGAGCCCCATTCATTAGGTAGCTTGGCCTATCACTGTACGTGTGTGTGAGCCACATAAAAGCCTCTTAAATAAACACAGAGGCCTCGGACGCTCTCCTGAACTCTGCTGTTTCATAATGCTCTCAGACGACGGGTAATCCCTACAACATTACGTCTCTCAACACGCAGAGTTAGCTCACAGTTCACCTGAGCTCCCCCAGGGCTCAGGCTCCTCCCCCAAGGGCCACTCTGCCACAGGGAGCTGGGCGAGGGGAAACCCTATCTGCCTCTCTAATGAATATTTGATGACAGTCTAGGAGTGGGCTCCTCTCGCACTCCTTTGGTCCCCTCTTGTCCGCTCCCCTGCTGTTTTTCTTTTTTATTTTGTATATTTGCTTATTTATTTGATCTTTCCATTCAGATGTCTCCCTTTCCTCCCATGTCTCAATAATCCACTCTATCCCCCTGTGGGTGTGTGTGTGTGAGAGAGAGAGAGGTTAAAGGTGTTTTGTGATTGATACGGGGCTGCACTGTCATGTCTCACCGGAACTTTTGTATCTCGTGCCAAACACAGACCAACCAGCAGTTCCTGAAGACCGTGACTGAGCAGAGCACGGACCTGGAGGAGGTGCGTGGCCAGCTCAGGTGAGTCTGTCAGCGGCGAGCCTGATCTTGATCTTAATCCACTGATCTTAGAGGAGCGGTTATCCCAAGTAGACCTAGCAAGGGACATGTAGTCAAAGACCACATTGGCCAAACAAAGCTTTATCTTGTTTATTAGATTTCAGTCACTGGCACTAGTGTTTCAGGTAAGGAATTTGCATTGGGTTAGACTGTTCTTTATATAATATAGGTTCAGTGGCTCATACATAAAACTCCTACCTTTTCAGCCTAATTCTTACATACAATTTTAGTTCGTGGGTTGTGTGTAGATTTGCACATTGTATGAATGTCTTTTTTTACTGAAAGACAGAAAATAATTGGTTTGAGTCAACCATTGTATTAAAACAAAGCAAAAAGCAGCTACTACATAACTTTTGAATGTAATCCTCTGGGGCAAGCATGCACATTAAATTGAAATTGCTGTTTTTGCCATTGCCAGGCTCATAAATGTATTTGACAAGGAGTGAATCTCCTCAGAGATATATTCGTGTCTGCTTTAGTTAGCATTTCGCCCTTCTCTTCCTGCTCCAATGTAGCATCCTATCCAGTGCCTGGTGTCAGTTGTCATAGAGGCTGTGTTACTTATGACTCCAGGCAAATCAGAGTGAGAAATGTAAAACACCCGCTGTAAACCATTCAAGTCATTTTCTGCATATTATACGCTGTTATTGGAGTATGCAGACCAAGGTTTCATAATAGAGAATCCTCCTATGGACACCAGACACTTAAATAAATATATAAGTATATATAAAAGTAAAAAGGAAACATAGTGCATTTATTTTAAATTAAAAGTAAAAAATGTGTAAACACAAAGTTTGCAGATGGACTGAAACTACCATAATAATGGAAAAATGTTTATGTCTGTTTATGTTTATGTATGAAGTGTTTATGACAGAAATGGCAGTTATCAGGTAAATGCTTTCTGAGTCTCTGTCCCTCAGACAGGCAAAACTGTCTGGAGCTGCTGGTGCCAGACTATTTACAGACAGACTGAAACTACCATAATAATGAAGAAATGTCTGCAAGTGTTTATGACAGAAATGGTAGTTATTAGGTAAATGCTTTCTGATGTCTTTGAGTCCCTGTTTCTCAGACAGGCAAAGCTAGACCTGCGGACAGCCACTGGCAAAGTGGAAGAGATGACACGCCTTCTGCAGAGTGTTCAGGAGCAGATGCACAGGAAGGTGAGAGTTGACAGGCTGTACCCACTTCACACAGACCGCCACAAACACCTGTTCTGCGGGGCTGTAAGTGTAGGTGTGAATTCTCTGACTTCATCCTAAATTCAGATTAAATTCTAGTGGCACAGAACACCTTTAAAGGTTTGGACCTCAACAGAGGTTAACCTCACTTTGGACAGTTATCCAGGGTAATTGTTACCATGTCACTTCATGGTAATAACAATAACAAATTGCATAAAATATAATATCCCATTTGTTTTTACTAACTAATACAACAGAAGATCATGCTATCAAGACCATGTGGAACCTTAAACTGAAGCACGGATAGTATGCATTGCAATGGTTTGCGGGTAGTTTAGGCAGAGGAAATTAATTTATGCCTCCCACCATGCATTTGGTCTTTGCGAATAGAAGTTATGTCTTTATCAGCATTTAAGGCAGTACAAGCACAAATGGTGTGTCGAGATGGGTGTGGATATATTTTAATACCAGTTGTGTCCACATGCATGCATATGTTTGGATTTTAGTGGTGGTTGTGAACAAGCCCTGGGACTAATGGCTGGCCAAAGGGCTCATCCTAGAGTTTGGGTTCAGTCTTACCTTTCATGTTGGACTCAGGCTGACTTTGTTCTTCATTCGGAAAATGGTAAAAATGTGGAATTTGTAAATGTGAAGTGATCTAGTTGAACTGTGTGTGTTTGCTGATTCAGGAGGAAGATGCAGCGGAGGCACAGGGCAGGGAGGAGGCATCAGAACGTCGGCACCAGCAGCTCCAGACAGCTCTAGGACAGCTGGAGAGCAGGTATGTCGCTCCGCCACCCCTCCTCTCCAAGGACGCACATCATCCAGTACCCCTGACTATGACCCCATGACTTCCTCGTGAACTATATACTCCACGTCCATCTTGAAGTGGTCCATGCTCGTAGGACAACTGCTAGAGGCCTGCTGTGTTTTTACTGGCCAGCGTATAGCGGGTGGTGAGTTGTAAGCTGTCCACTGTTTGCTGTATGTGTGGCCCCCTTACCCTCCTCAGGCAGTGATGGACTGGCGGTTAAGGCACCGTATTTGTGACCGCTGGATCGTATCAGGTCGAGGCTGCCGCCTGCTCACGTGTGATGGGTTAAACACAGAGCCAATTTCGTTTGAGCATTGGGTGCTGTGCTGTGTAATCACGATGACATATGGGTGCTGTTTGTCTGTTTCTTGTTTGACCTGTGGCAGGCTGAAGGTGGCGACGCAGGAGGCGGAGCAGTTGCGGCGGGAGCGTGTGACATGGGAGCGGCAGGTGGGTGAGCTGCAGGGCCGCTGCTCTACGCTGGAGGAGGAGAAGTACGAGGCGTACACCAAGGTGCGCGACTCCATACAGCTGGCTGAGGAGGCGTCGCTACAGAAAGAACAGGTGAGCACTGTAATGGTGAAACGGCTATCTGCCTTTCAGGAGTTGGAAGGCCTGGCTTGATGGGGTGAAACGTTCTTCAAAGCATAAGCATAGCCACGGGTGGGCTAGGGGGGGGCCTGTTCCCATCCACTTGACAATCAGGCCCACCCAATCAGAAAGCTCTAAGTTCAATTGACTGTTTTCGTAATAAAAAATAACCTATATGTTTTGGGCTAGGCCCAGCGTATATTTTCCTGGACCCACCCATTTTATGATTGCTGGCTACACCCCTGCTTCAAAGTATTGGTTTAACCTGTGCACTTGAAAGCCATCCAAATGGCTGAAGAGTTGTGTTAGTAAGAATCAGCTAGTTGGCTGAAACAGGTACATGGTAAGACGTCCTGGACAGTGCTAAGCCTCCACATCTTTAGATGGATGGGAGGGTGCCAGATGGCATTGCTATTTCTTCAAATCAAATAAAGGTAAATAGAAATGGCCCAAATATAGCATACAGGTATAAAATACTTGTTCAGGAAAAATATATATGTAGTTGGCAGTCAATTGAATTTGTTTATTGATGTCATCTATGAGAAGTTTTGTCAACATTTTTTTTCTAATGTTAGAAAGGGTAACTGAAATGCAGACTGTCCAGAAAAGAACACCTAGATAGGACTTAAACTCCTATGAATGAGGCCCTAACATAGCTGTCCTGTGACCTCAGGCTCAGCTACGGGAGAAGCAGAAGACGGAGGAGATGGAGAAGATGAAGGAGGCAATGAAGCAGCTGGTCCAGGATGCCGCCGTGAGGACACGCAGGGAGGTCTGTGCTCAGCCCTCTGTATTTGATGTTAAGAAACCACATGGTGGTGCACTTGCGCTGGTCTGTGTGTGGATGCATTGTGTTGTACACTATGTGTTCCACCATGCAATGTATTAGGTCGGTGTCTCTGGGCTGGCAGATGGAATGCTCAGAATGGTCAGTTTTGAGGAAAAGACAGATGGGAAAGAGATCGCGTGGTAATGGAGCCACACTCCCATATTACTTAGTGCCACTCGGCAAGTAATGAATCATGTATTTAAGGACAATGTGTCAGTGTGTGTGCATCAACATGTGCTTAAATGGCATGATTGTGATGCTAAAAATGCTTTGTAAAATAATTCCTTTCAACGGTAAGTGTTGGGTCATTAATTGCTGAGCTGAACCGAAAGATGCAGTGGATGTTAAACACTTAACACACAATCCTCCCCAGATGCTTTGAAACAAATAATGGCTTCATCCTGCATCATGTGAATGTGGTGAAACTAAGATCTTCATGCTTCATGCATATAGTTGACTATAAGGTTGTTATGCTATATACATAGGGTAACTGCACTACAAGCAATAAAGGATTGAAGCCTTATTTACAGTGATATTGGGCAAGTACAGTTTAGTGAAAGCAGTTTTCTTAATTAGGATTTTGTTAAAAGAGCAGCTTTGCAGATCTGTAAGGGAAGCAGGCCTCTGACCATACTAAGTCTGGGTCTGCATTAGGGCTGGGCGATATATCGATATTATCGTAATATCGATATATTTTTAAAGAAGATATGTATTTGACACTATATCGCCATATCGATATATTTTCAATGATACAATACCACTTTATCAAAACCACTTATCCTAATGTGTTCACACTGTTCAGACAGCCGGAGCTTTCTCGGATCACTCAGCTGTACCCCTGCGTATGTTACTGTTTACTTTTTCATTTGCACAGCTCTTTTAGAGCAATCTTAACTTAACATGAAACGCTCATCCTGTTTTTGAAATATCGATATGCATCGTATATCGCCAGTCAGCCCAGAAATATCGTGATATTAGTTTAGGTCCATATCGCCCAGCCGTAGTCTGCATTAGTGTTTAGGCAGAATGTAAAAACTTACAATTTAACCTAGATTTTCTTTACACATTTTATTTCAATTCATATAAAAATGTAGACCCACCTCCATTATGTATCACGACAGTAGTCACAACTTGTTTTGGATTTCTATGCAGATGCTATTTACACAAAGAAGCCAGTGTTTGCAGTGTCTGACTAAGCGGCTTGTCTGCATTGAAGTGCAGTATTATTGTGGCAGACTGTGAAGTCTCTCCATCCCCAATTTCTACCCAGTTCCTGAACCTAAAATGTAGTTAAAACAAAGCGTTGTGGCAAACATGCTAGAGGTTGGACACTGCTCAGTCTGTTAAGTTGAATTTTGAGCATTAGAGGGGTTAAGGAGTTGGGGGTGCCCCTACATGCTCATTCTTGTTGAACAACTAAGTCCTTGGAGGGAGTCAGAGCCGAACAGGGTGGCATTTCCCTCCACTGGTGATGTCCTTGCTGTGTTTCAGGTGGAGAACGTTAGGAAGCAGTGCAACATCCAGATCCACCGAATGGCAGAGGAGCTCTCTGCTCTCCAGCTGGTATGTGCTTGGCGCTAGTGACCTGCCCTTGAAATCACAGTGAATGCACCACACCGTTCAGCTTCTTCACAGAAATCCATGTCTTCTATGTGTGTGGCACAGACCATGGACTATGCTTTGATGTTGTTGTGTGGACAGTGAAATTGAATGGGTCATGGCAACTGTAATGTTTGGCCTTTCTGGCTGTCAACAGGAATGTGCTGATAAAGAATCACAGATTGAGCGGGCCCACCGGGAGAGGAGAGCGGTGGAGGAGGAACTGGAGAAAGTAAGCACAAGATGGCTTCCCTGTGGTTTGATGAGGTTGACATGTATACAGACTGATTCGAAGCACACTGAAAGGTTCAGCCAGGAGAACAGCGGTGCACCTCAATTACACTGCAGTCTTAACTCCTCTCTCTCTCCCCAGTTAAATGTAGTTTGAAGAATGTTTCTGTTTGTGTGGGTATTTTTTTAATGTCAGATGTACAAAGAAGGGCGAAGTGGTGAGCCCGAATTTCGAAAAATGGAGGCACTGCATCAACGGTGCTTGAATGCTGAGCGGCTGAAGGACGACATGCACCTCACTCTCCAGAGCACACAGACTAAGATGAAGAAGATGGAGATGGAGTAAGATCATAATCACGGTCACAATCGCACATTGATGCACTTTAACATGCTTTTGACAAATGCTGTAGGAAATTGGTGTATGTGAAGAGCAAAGACAATTGAATAAAGAATAAATGGGTGACTTTTGTAATTGCCCTCTATGTAGGAATATGGAGTTTTGTGTTGGGAAAGAAAAACAAGTGTTGGCAGTGCACAGGTTATTGAACAACACTGACACCGTATTTTTTAATCACTCACAGAGTTTCTTTTGAATGATATGACTTGTACACTTCAGTGCTTAAGATATGTACTGTAGAACTTCCACTGTATAAAAGTGTGTAAGGTTCTATGTGCAGGGTTTTCACAGTCATGGAAATCCTGGGAAAGTCACTTTAGGTCATGAAAAAGTCATGGAAAAGTTTTGAAATTTTGTCAGTGAGAGAGAGTGGAAACCCTGTGTGTGTGTTTAGTTACACAGAGGAGCTGTCGCGGTGCCAGGACGAGGTGCGGCGTTTGCAGGCCTCGTTGGCAGCTGCGCGTGATGACTGTGGCACCATCAGCGAGGAGCGCCTGCAGCTGCAGCAGGAGAACCAGCAGCTGCGTAAGGAGATGGAGGAACAGCGCAAAGCCAGTTTGCTGGCCCAGAGGAAAGCCAAACAGCAGGTGTGTATGTGTGTGGGTGTTTTACAGACAAAACAATCTGTATTCACACACTGCCCAAGGCCAGGCTACTGTCTGGTTTTAAATTTCCATTAATTTTTTTTTTAAATGTCGAGGTTGCTTTTTTGAACAAGGTTACATTACAACTATAGTGTTCATAGCTAAAGAAACTGTTTTTGTCCTTCAATCTCATCTATGTTGTTTTGGGTAGGTTATGGGTTATATTAAAGGGGGGTGGGGGTCTGATAGTATAGGCCTAGGCTCTGAAACACAACATATCATCTGGTTGCCTTCCTCAATTAACAATGGTAGCATTGACTTGGGATTTTAACAGTAGTCTCATTTGTAACCAAACATGTTGAACTTTACCCATTCACTGCTGACTACATTGCTGGAGTTTTATGTTTGGCTCTCCAATGCTAGAAGTGTTTACTTCAGACTGCCGTTATTTAGCCAGTAGTAACTTGTATCTAAAGCTAACAAGGCAGTGACCATACCAACTAATCTGTAGCACCTACGCATCACCTTGGCAAGCTGATACGGTACAGGTCAGTGGAAAAAGGTACTTGGCAGGCATCTAATGTGCTCCTCCACAGCTCAGCTCTGATGTGCGTATCGTCCGCTGCCAGGTTTCCCACATGGAGCAGGAGTTCTCTGTGAAGGAGCAGGGCCTGGATGCACGGCTCCGCGAGCTGGAGGAAAGCCGGCAGAGCTCCAGTGCCGACCTCACCCGCCTACTACTGGCCCAGCAGAAGACCACCAAACGCTGGAAGGAAGAAGCCAAAAAACTAGCAGAGGCCTTTGAATGCAAGCTCAGCAGCCTCAAGTAGGCTTCCACCCTCTAGAAACCCATTCACCATGAAAACATACACACCATGTTTAAGCCTCAATCTCACATGTACTACTCAAAACCGTCAAATGTTATTTTTGTTAAATGTCAAATGTTTACGTTGATCTGATTGGCACTTAATTTAAATTGTTGGTTGCACATCTTGTCTGTGAGGATTCTCTTCTCCCTCATCCAGGTCAAGGCAGTCAAAAGAGTTAAGTTGTATGCAACTGGACTTATTTCTGGAGCTTGAAGACGTTTCACCTTTCATCCAAAAGGCTTCTTCAGCTTCTTCATCATCGGAGCAGTTCTCATTCTCTGGATCCTGTCATCATAATGACTCACCCCAATTCAAACAATGACTTCTGTTAATGGAAGACTTATGAGACCCTTTGTCACAATGATGATGGGTATGGCCCACAGCTTACAGCTCCACCTCCATTGGTCCATAGATTTAGCTCCTGGTTTTCAATCATCAGGCCAGAACTCAAAAAGCCTTTTGGATGAAAGGTGAAACTTCAAGCTCCAAAAAGAAGTCCAGTTCATTACAGCTTATCATAAGCAAGCCCATTATCAGCCTTGTCATTATTGGCTGGGTGAGACACATTTTGATTGGAAATCAGTTTAAAAATAAATGCTTACTCAAATGGACAGTTTATGGGAGCTGAAAGTGTCTATTTTCATGGGATAACTTCTTTTTCTCAGGGTAAAGCTTCATTTTAAGTGGAACAGCAACTAAATGATCGATAAAAGGCAGTGCACGATAATAGGGCCATATCTGCTAGCTCTTTTGACTGTTGGACTTTGTTGGGCTTTCAGGAGTGAACTTCTGAGGCAGAAGCAGCGATCTCAAGAGCTGGAAATTCAGCTGGAAGCAGACCATGAAAAGGTTCTCGAGGCAAGTATTATTGCCAGCTTAAGACATGATGCAACCAATACATTTGAATGCTAAGTGCATGCCATTAGGAAAACCATAGACATTCTGCAAAAGCATTGCAGCTGATGGTACATAAATGCATCTGGTTCTATATTTCTTCTTTGTCTGAAGTTGCATTTAGTAAATGCATTGTGTTTAGACTTAATTTTCTGAAATTGACTTTAAAAATATAAAAGATAACGAGGTAAAACTCTTAACAGTGGAAGAGAGCATATGCCAGCAATATGGTTATGAAATAGAAATCAAAATACAGTCAACAGAAACCGCAATAGCATCTTGGTATTCCAGGAAATAATGGTGAAGTAATTTTAAGGGTTTGTATACACAGGAGAACATTGTGAAATCACAAACCACACTCTTCACAGTGATTTCCAATCAGTTACCACAGTTGTGCAACTCAAATATAATCTTTCTGTTGCATTGCTATGAAAGACAGCAGGAAAGGTATGCAGAATGGCATAGTGAATGAGGAGCAATGGCAACAATTGTTGGTCATATACTGGCTGTCTGTCGGTCTTGAAAGTGAATGAAATCCAAGTCCACCAATATACCTCTATCAAAGAGATGGCCTTGGTTCTGATCATCACAGTAATGCCATGTCTAAAGTTGCTCATTTGCTGAGTGATCTTTAGTCTTTGCCTTTTCAGAAATATCTATTTGACAGTGTTACAGAGAGAAAGGAAAAGTATAACGCACATTTTTTAAAATACTTTACTGGGAAACATTCGAATGTTTTTTATTATTAAAGATGCATGTCAAAGTAACCTGTTCTTTAAACATTGTTGTGTTGTTGTTAGCTGTGAAGTGCAAGTATGAGGATTGAGCTTCTGAATTGAGCGCTGTCTTGGAGCACTGTAGGAAATCTTGGTTTGTGCTGATTCTGTCTGCATCTAATGGAAACTCAGCAGGTCAGATAAACTAAATTAAAGTGGCTGTGCTGTATTCTTTGCCCCATGTGGCTGATGATGACGTCTGTGCGCTGCACTGGAGTAGTACGAGCGGCAGGTGACGGAGTACCAGGAGAAGAATGGCCGTTTGCAGAGGCGCCTGTCTCAAGCTGAGCAGAGAGCAGCCACAGCCTCGCAGCAGGTAGGGTTCACACTGTCAGCATCCATCTCACACCACTGCTGCCCAGTAGAGGCACAGTCCTGCATCAACCTTTGTGCTTTTTAAGTGGTTAGTTTTTTTGTCCATGGAGGATGGAACACTATTGGCAGGCCCTGTGGGTTGCCATTGCTAAAAGGCTCAGCCTGGAATTGCAAGTCCTGTGAGTAGTTTGAGTAGGTTTTTCAACCTCAAAATAATGTTTCCAAAATCCTTTCAGTGGTTCATCAACTTGTAACAGGGTGAAAGTAATTTCTCTATGCCGCCTTTCAACTAAGTAAGTTTGGAGGAGAGGACCGTCTCTCTGTAGTTCCCTATGAGAGACACTTCCGCTTCAAACCTAAGGGCAACCAAAGACGAAAACTATTTAGTATTGCTTTAACCTGCCTGAAAAGTTTAGCAAACTGACCTCTGGATTGTGTGCGCAATGAAAAAAAAGCTAAGTAACACCCTAACACTTGTTACAGGAACACAGAAGGAAGTGGTTGGAATTTATTTGCTGTTGTGAACAATTATCAACAATCCTCCTTCAAAACTGTGTACACCATGTCTGCCTTTCACACCAGCCATTAACAGTATCCTAGATCCTATGATCAGCCCTTATTGGACCCTTGAAAAATCATTGTTGGACAAGTGTATAGATATGCCATGTCAAAAGATACGAGTTTGAGTTTGGATGAGTTGAAGTGAATGATGTTAATCTAATCTGATGCTAAATTAACAGTTCAGTTTCCTCCTGCCTTCCTCTTTTCTCTGTGTCTGCAGCTTAGTATGCTCCATAGACGGAAAGCTGCGTCCCTTGTGGATCTGGATACATTATCATGAGTGAAAAAGGCACTCCCCACCCACCCTACCCCAATTTCCTATTTTCTAGAAAAATAAAAGTCTCTGACAAAAAATGAAGTGGTAATTGTTTCATTTGATACTACAGAAACTAGATCTCTGACTAAATGGGCCATTCCACCAAATGAGTGCTATTTGCTTGTTTCAACTCTTCGAAATTAAACTTAAAATTGTATTCAATTTGAACAGAATCTTGTAACACACACAATTAACTACTCAAAATGAGTAGTGGTCCATCTCAGGCTGTTTTATTTATTTATTTTTTTATAAAGTTTTCAAGATGAGTATCGTTGATTTTTTTCAGTCCTGTTACCTAAATAAAATGACATTTTAAGACCTTGTTTAAATAAATATCAAACAAACACTTTTTTGTCCATTAGAAAAAAATGACATTAAGAAGTGAGGGCTGGTTACATGTTCAAATTACTAATATTTCTGACAAAAAAATCACTATACAACCCAATAAAAGTTGTATTTCTCCAAGAATGTGAAGCAGCTTTTTTCCTTTTAAAGAACATGAAAAAATAAAAACCTATCCAAAGCTTGAGCATGTATTTTATTAATTGATGAAAAATCTGGAACATCTAGGAATCCTTTAATACAAGATATGTTCTTTATTTTTGGGAAAAACAGTTAAGTAACAGGAAAAAATATAAGTAACAGGAATGAGTGTAAGCTTAAAGACCATCCATAAATTACTGCCCAAACAGCATTTTGGGCAATAGATCTGTGCTTAATGTATATGTGATATCCAAATCAATGCAAAATGCTTAGGCTACATGGGAATAGTAAGATACACCACAATTAATAGGGATTTTATGCCCCCTTCAATGTATATTCACATCAAATTAAAATACCATTGTTTTATATGTGGAAAATACTTTTTCAATAGCTTTTCAATAGCTTTCTCATAAAGCAACCTTGGGACCCCAAACCTTGGAGCATGTGTGTGTCTTACTATATTCTTGCTGTGTGTCTTACTTACATACAAACTTTCTATGTGGGACTCTACTTGGAAAAGCATGGAATCTGGAGCTGTGTTTTCAGCCATATCAGCCAAGCCTCGAAGCTCCCTCGCAACTGTATTCCAAGAAATATCCACTACAAAAATTGCAATAAAACAACTACGGTCAATGACCAAAGCAACTCTCGCTTCTATCATTTTCTATGGAAGTATCAGTTAATCTCGATCAACCAATGAGCAAGAGGGTGATGCCCTGTTTGACAGCCCACCTCATTTGCATACCGAGGCAGAAATTTAGAAATAAATGTAAATGTAGGAGAAATAAATGTAAAAAGAAGTGACAGTAAAGTTTTAGTAAAATACAAAATAAAGACAATCCAGTTTTATGTGTGATATATTTTTTCACATGCTTTCCTGAGCACATCTTTGTGCATTTTTTAGTAATTTTATTTATTTATTCATTTATTTATTGATTTCTAATAATGTCATTTTTGGGCCTCCATAGTGGTTTGGCTCCCTGTAAATATTGTATTCACATCATAAAACTGATCTTAAATGATAACGACTTCAACAAGTGTAATCAGAGATGGCAACCTGGTCCCCCATGTGGGCATACACAGACACAGACACGGACAGGATCATTGCAATACCCGGTCAATCCCCTCTGGGGATTAAACAAAAAACTGGAGAATTCTGCTCATTCCTGCCCTGTAACCATTACTCACTCTTCATTTAAGTAACAGGACTGAGTTTTCATTTAAGTAACAGGACTGAGTTTTTAGCTTAAAGTTAGCAAAAACATGAACTATAGCTATATGGAGGCTAGGCTAATGGCACAAGGTAATTTTGCACATTGTAGTGATTTACCAAAATTAATATTTTGAAAATAAACAAAAAACATCTAAGACATAATTTAGGTAACAGGACAGTATGTTGAGATAGATCTGTCTTGGCTATAGTTCCATTATCATCAAGTCAGTGGAAAATTAAATCAGAAAACTTACTTTTGGTCTTCCCATGTCCTTCAGATATTCCAAATGATGTAACTTCCTGGTAAACATGTGACTTGTGGAATGTTCCAAATTTTTGGTAACAGGACTGAGTGAAAACCTTGAGACACGACTAAAATGTATATTTTAGCTACAATATTTCACATTCCCAATTTTTAAAATGTACCTAAAGCAAATAAGGGATATAGAATTATACAAAAAACATAAAAAAATAAAAATTCGGAAGGATTTTATTAACTGTATTTTATGGTAAAGTGTAGTGTTTGAAAGTGGGGACAGGTAACAAATGCATTTATTTCAGTATTCTGGGTAGCGTTTTTAATGTTTTAAACTATTTATTTTACATTTTCAATTCAATATTTATGTGGGACATGTTATTTTATAATTAAATGCATTTACGCCTATTTTACAGCTATTTTACATCATATTTAAAGACATAATGTCCTGGGGACAGAAATGGCACCGATTTGGTAGAATGGCCCAAATGTGTTTTGCAGTTGCTTTTGTGGTAGTTATTTTCTTGTGATTTTGACCAGTAGTCTTTACCAACTTTACCAACAGCTTCATAGAGGTGCACACTAGGCTTGAAAATACGTATACGAGACATTTTTAAAAAGTGGCTGTGTGATTTTTAATACTGTGATACTGTTGCTAACATCAAAATAGTAGAATGCTGATTTTTTCTAAAGAAACCATTTCTTGCATTCTATAAGAAATGTTTTAACAAGGGAACAGCGCTCCAAAATATGACACCCTTTAGGGCTGCTTTATGGCGATTAAAATTGGTCATAATTATTGACATAAAATGTAGCTATGTGATTTTTTTCCAAACAGTTTGGAAAAAACCCACATACTGGAGTATTAGGTCAGGGAAATATTGGATTATGGAAAACTGCATACCGCCTAAGCCTAGTACGTACACACAGATATTATTGTGCATTTGTGAGAGAATGTCACAAGCAGAGATTGAGCTGTTATGTTGCACTTGCCTGTGAATTATGTAGATTATATAAAAAAATACAGTATGCCACAACTGACCATTTCTTCCTGTTTATTATTACAAGTAACTAGTATTGGTATTAAAAGTGTTAGAAGTTGGTGTAGTATAGTACAGATAAACTTATTAAGCAATAAAGATTGCTATTCTTCACTCTGGACACCAGGTGGTGGTGCATTTAGACTAATTATTAATCAGATACCAAGAATTACCTGTGCTTGATTTGCTTAGCACTAAAATCAGGGTGTAAAAAGCCATCTCTGGCACTCCCTTCATTTTGCTTTTCTTTTGTTTAAACACTCTTGCTTTGAGAAATTATTGATAGACAGCTTAGTTAATGTGTGCTCGAAATGGAAAATCTTCAGCCAGGACAACACTTCAGATAATTTAGCCTTGATCAGGGTAACCTGATGACTGTGGATCTTAGTTGTAAACAGTGTGTAGAGTAGGATAACATGCCAAACAAACCTGGAATCATATAACACCTAAATAAATATAATTTTCACATGTGCAATCCATTTGTTAGTTTTAGTGCATGCAGTATTTTCTGCAGGAGTCGTGCATGACAACTCGGGTCTTTTACCAAAATGTTATTAAGGTAAACAATGGCTTCGGGTCACAGGTGCCCTGTGTATCTTAAGTGTAATGATACTGCCGTTATGCAACATGAACAGTACTTAACTAGTTTTATAAGGCGTTTCAAGAAAAAAGGCTGTCTGAGGTTATTAGTATCTGGTGTGTTCAGTCTGCAAATTCTTTTTTTATTTTTAATGTCCCAAATGCAAATGCAGGCACTCCTTACTCCAACACGTCCACACAGGGACCTGGGGGTTTCGGTTCCCAGCTCATACCTTGTCAACTTTCTGCCTATTGTTTTCCAGAAGCCTAACTTGATTCGTCATTTCTCTCGTCTCCACTACATTGACTAAAACTGTGTGAAAAAAATGCTCCTCTTTGCCATGTCCCCACCATGAAATTGTTGTGGTCATGTTATGACTGGTGTATTTCAGTTCACTTGAGTCTTACATGAATATTATTCCTAAAAGTGTATAGGTTTTAGGAGTTCAGTTCAGAACTCAAAATAAAAGGTCCAGGACGGGTACGCGTTTTGTCTTACATGATGGAAAAGGTTTGTGTAGATATTGAATAAAATAGATTATATTCAAGGCTCCCACTTCTTTGCCAGTAATAATGGATCTGTAGAATATTATCCTAATATATCCACTTCTGGAATTAAATTTAGTGAAAGCATGTGGCATCTGTGCATCCTTTTATGTAGAGTTTTCCATAAGTGTTTTGCCATTGGATACTTCTGTAGCCCAAGCTGCAGGGCATGGATTAGTCACTTACACAGCAAAAAGAAATCATGTGTATTAGAAGCAGTGGCACGTCTATAAAAGATAATTAAGGAGGGAAAAAAAGACTGGTTACAGCCGCATTTGACTTTGTGTAGTCTGTTCACCGTGTTACGTCTATGTGGTGAGCCTGTGTATGTGTGTGTGGCTGTAAGGTTACACTGGTTATAAAGTGATCCCTCCTACTCTCGGACTAGCAGAGCGAGCGAGTGAGCGAGGCAGGAAGGAAGGCTAGGCATTGAATGCTAACAAGGGGAGTTCATGTTGGAACTGTTGTAGATGGTGGGTGGTTAACATCAAGCTATGGAGAAATACCATTAACCTGGTATGAGCCAGCGCGATATTCACGTTGATCGTCATCATCATTACCATCATCATCACCCGCACAACCGTCTTAATCTTTTCCGCTAAATGAAATGTATCGGGACTGCTCGGGATCCGAATTCTGACAATGGAGATTGAAAATATCGTGGCCAACACTGTGCTGCTCAAGGCAAGAGAAGGTAAGCCACATCAGGGAGAATTCAAGGGGGTGGGGGGGACGATGAAGACCGAACCACAACAAAGACACGACTCTGCCATTCTTTGGCTGTCCACAGTCTGCGCAATAGTCTGCTTTTCATTTACATTAAGATAAATTATGAGTCAGGCAATCGCCGAAATACAGTGTGTTTTGTTTTGGATAGGTTTCGTTCACTCATTATGCTGCAATCTCAACGAGTGAGGTGGTTAATTTCAGGATCAATACTCACGGCTGCGTTCAGATATCAGTAGCTTTGGATCACGTAGCCCATGGTGGGCTTTCGCTTTGCGCTCTGTTACAAAGTATTAAACCACCGGGGATACGTTTTATGAGGCATTGCCGCTGAATTTACGTCCCATGTTCCTTAAGTGCAGAAGGTTGTACTACCTATACATCTAATCATTGCAATGAGATGTAGACAAACGCACGCTGATTGTAGGTTGGCCTTGCTCATGTACGGCTTTAGCCTGAGATTTGTAAGATTTAGTGAGGTTACAGAAGGAAGATGGTGTTAGTGTAAGCAACATATGATGCATCACATCACGGCGTAATCAAATGCTGATTTTTTCCACACAGACTTCCTACGGTTTCCTTAAGAAATACATGTGAAATAACTGAAACGTTAGATGAGGGAGCTATATGCTACGGCCAGGCCTGGTATAGTCAGTTCGGAGAGGGAAACTGCACACGGTGTACCCCTGCCTCCGCCAGCTTTACCTGGCAATGAAGCGAATCTGCAGTTGGGCCTTGAGTTAGCAGAAGCTAGAAGACTGCGAAAAACAAATCGCATCCCTATTTTCCAGTGGTATGTGTTTGATGAGTGTAGGGACGGCCAGTCATGACCCGCGATTTCCGTGGTGTGTGCATGACTAGCGGCATGCAGTTGACGTTTATCGGTAGGTTTAGGTTGGTGGTGCTGGGGAAGATTGACGCGGTGATGGATCCCTTGTCATTCGAACCATAGTTTAGATGGTTTTTTAGATGACAAGTGGAGGTCAGCAAGGCACCTTGCTCTGCCTCGCGCCCTTTGTGAGAGCATTAGTGTTTGACTAGTTGTCAAAATTCTAGGCATTTTATTGGCTGTTGAGTGGGAGGATGCTCTGTGTGATCCAGCTACAGGATATTTAATACAGCCTCTGTACTATAGCATTATGTTGTAATGCAAATGAGCGTCAACCATATGCAGTTCTAGTCTGTAACAAACTCAAATAAGTTTTCATGGACAAATACGAGGATGGGCGGAATAGGCATGTGTATACATTGACAGTGTCAGAATTTTGGGGGTTTGTACCAGGACACATTGTAGCTGTCTGTGGATTTGGAATTGCGCCCTAAATTTATACTGAAGTAGTCTCCACAACTGAGTAATAGACATTAATTTATTCAATCTCATGTACAAACATGTTGAATGATATGCAAAAGTCTCAAGTAACTTCTGAGAATCTAAGTATGTTCTTGACCATGTTATGCTCACCAAATGGCACAACGTCTGTTGCACCTGACATGAACTGAATATGGTACTTATTGTTATTACTTTTTAGTTAGCAACACAGTTATTCTATGTCTGTAGCAAATCTGTATCAGTGGTTCAACATATCATCTAGTTTTATGTAATAATCTGTAAGTTATAAACATGGCACTGATTGGTAACTATGAAAAACATGTTCACATTTTAGATGGAAAATCTTCAGACTGGAGAAGAAATCTCTGGTTCATGGCTGACTGGGTGTGCCTTGGCACTAATGACAGTGAAATAAACAATATTAAAGGGAGTGGGGGTGGGGGGGGGGGGGGGGGGATTGTATGCCCTCTAGACACTTTCAGTATGAAGATAATATTTGGGATGTTCTTATGGCACCACTCACTGTAAATACATATCAGTGGGTTTGGTAGTTTATCAATAACGTAAGTCAAGTTTTAAGAAAAATAGGCAATAAAACCTGAAATGGAAAGAAAGAGAGAACAGCAAAACATTCATATGTAGTTACTGCTGTGGAATTTAGAATGATCCTAATATGCTTCTGAGGTACGTGAGGTTGAGACCCCCAACTAGTAAAGACTATGCGGATATGACCACAAGGCCACTGTAAATAGATGTTGGTAGTCCTTTTGAACGTGCGTGAAATCTAGTCGCAGTGGGGTGTTTACTCATTCCTCTGGATGCACTGAGTATACGCAACCCAGGTCATTAAAAATACAGTTCGAAGGAAAAGGGCAGATAAACTAATTTAAGATTTGTATTTGGAGTTCATCTCTTATCGCACATCCTCCTGTAGTGGTGCCAATGTGTCTGAAGGTCTTTGTACCAATCTGTCAAGGCAGGATAAAAGCATAGGTTATGAAGGTTACATGTCGTTAACAATCCATTTTCAGTGGGTATTTACTTACACTCTTTGTTTTTAATAAAATATATATCGTCCATTTTCCTCAAGTGTTTTTTCAGTTTTTCTTTTTTCTCTCTTTTTAACAGTTTCAACTTATTTTCTGCCCAATACCAGGATCTTGTGTATTCTTAAATTCTGACATTCTGATACCACTAATTTTCACACATTTGTTATGTTGCTATCTTTCAGCCTGTTCCATTCTTTCCTCTTCTGCTTTTTATGAGCTATTCACACATATTTTTGCGTTCTGCGTTGACGTTCAGCGGTTTCACTTTATTAGCTCTGTGTTGCTGGCCAAAAGAACCGTCATGGCTTTCCTACATCAGGGTGTTCCCACATTTGTCGCCCATAAAAACACATTGCTTTGTGAGGACTTCCCTGATGTGGTTTCTATTAACTGTGCTCATGGCTGTACGAATGGGCTGTGACTCCAGAATGAATTCCACGTGTTGTGTTCATGCTAGTCAGAAATACATTCTATGTGCTGACAGAATTAAGAAGTTATTTGACACAGTTACCAGTTGACATTGTTAACACTGTAATCTTTGTCTCCCTCAGATTCTGTACTGAAAATGTTTGGGCCTGTAATTAAAATCACTGTAACAACTGTGGTTTTGTCTACTAACTGAATGAATCTCATTAAAATGCAAAAAAAAAAAAAAAAACAATGTGAAAAAAGTAGGATTTACCTCTTCATGTAGAAGTTATTTCTGTTGTGTACTAAATTATTTTAAAGTTATTATTTGTAACGGCCTTTGGCAGCTGATAATAACTGGTAGTCGTGTTTGTTTAGAAAATGCCTCCTCTGCTTAAGGAATAAAGGCAAAACCTTTTTATTGTTCTACATGAATTTGCTGTTCATCTTTACCATAGCCTACATCATCTGTAGTCTCTGACACAGCTGTGCAACACCAACCCAAGGATACTGCATGCTGCTGGTATGCTTCGTCGTGGTGTTTGAAAATTGGCTCATAATCCACTCCTGGCTAATGTCTATTTCAGTAACAGCATATTTATCACAGTTGTTGTGAATGGCATAGCACAGTTCATACAGAACATAAAACTGTCTAGCTGCAGCTGCAGACATGCACACATCCTCATCAACTAGAGACTATCTATATTGAGATGTAGAATAGGTTAACTAATGCAAAGTTCAACTGCTTTTGTACTTTTTAATCATTGAAGTGAATACCAAGGTCTTTCTCAAGCTGGCTTTATTCGTGTGTGGTTACTTGTAAGAACTCCTGGTTAAGGAGCTATGGTTACTTAACTATTATGTCATGGATGGACCTAAAACAGTGCTGGAGCCTCATAGCAAAATAGCCACAAGCATTTCTTGGAGTAATAAGAAAATGGTATGGGGGGGAAATTGAACGGTCTTTGGGTGCTGGATTATGTGTAGGTTAGATTTCTTTAAACATAACCGAATAGGGATGATTCTTACAAGTTCACAAGTTCTGTTTTGGTGCTTTCAGGATTAGTATGTCACAGACGGGTTTTTAGTTTGCTGAAAACCTTTTAGGCCCACTGCCTTTCAGAAATGGCAGGCACATAAACTTGCCTGCGTGTGGCAAGGGCTGTCTCAAAAGTTAAACAGGTGTGTGCATGGACAAGATGTTCCCACAGAAATGTGGTGTTCCTCTCAACACACATATGTCTGAGAAGCATTTTAATAACATTTTAATGAGAGGGGAGTTCAGGGTGGCCCCATGTGCATGCTCTCTCTCTCTCTCTCTCTCTCTCTCTCTCTCTCTCTCTCTCTCTCTCTCTCTCTCTCTCTCTCTCTCTCGCTCTCGCTGTCGCTCTGTCTTTTTGCCTGCCTGTCTATGTCAGTTCCTCACTCACCTTTCACTCTCTCCTTCTCATTCATCAGTCCTCTCCATCTGTCTCCTGCTCCCAAGAGCTGCCTGTATTATGGGTCAACGTTGAAAATGTTCTTTGTTTAATTTAATTATTGAGGTGTGAATGAAATGTCACCAAATTTGTGTTTGTGCGGGCCTTTGCCTGTATGTGTGTGTGTGTGTGTGTGTGTGTGTGTGTGTGTGTGTGATGGTTGTACTAGTGCATGATGCATGTCCTCTTCCCTGAGGGTTGTTGAGAATGAGGGGACTGATAAAATATTTAGGATAAATGAAACAGCCTAGTCCCTTAATGTCTGTCTTGGCATGCATGCCTGCTTTTTCCCTTCATGGTGGGAAGAAAATGTTTCGCCAGTATCTCATTTCCCTCTGCTGTGCCATTTGATGTTTTCTGGGTGTCCCATCTTCCTCGTTGTTTTCATATAGTTTTTTCATGATTTTCTATCAGTTTACGTATCACTGGTAACTTTTCTTCCGTGCTGCCATGGAGAGGGTCAGTGTGTTGGGCAGCATTGGAAGTTGAGCAGAGGACACGGACCCATGACTGAACAAATGGCTGTGGCACCCTGCAGCATCCAGCACAGCAGGTCCAAAGGAGAGGTGCCCTTATGAGGCGAGCACCACTTTGGGAGGCCGGGTTCACTTTCGTCAGAGCAGGCTGCGCTGTCATTTTTTTCCCCACTTGGAAACTGCAAACCCTTTGATGGAAATTTCAGAAGCTCGGCATCCTTATTTTCTTAGTCACGGTTCACTCTTCCACTGGTGTGTGGTTGGATGTGCTGCTAGGGTCAGTACCGCACAGCACACACTCTGATTGGGTGCGATGGCATGCCTGCTGGGAAGCCCAAACAGTCATACATTCATGTTGTCATTGCCATAATATACAAATAGACCGGGTATTGTTTTAGTGGTAGTGATAATAATTGTGCTAGCAGAAAATGTGCAATGGCACAAATCACTACATTTGAACATTTCCACTTTAACTTGTTTGTGAAGAGTTTGGTTCTCTCAGAAGCCAAAGCACTTTAGCAACCTTTCAGGTCCAGCATGCTTGCATAGCTCATGTAGTTTACAGTCTCTGTGGAGGCGCCCATGTGTTTACACTGGGCATGGAGGACCTCCCTTGTGAACTTCCTCTCCAATCCATCTAGCACAGGACACAGGACTGACTTGCGCTAGCTGTGCTCAGACGTCAGGTGTGTAGCTGTGTATACCTTGCTGCCGCATCGCCACAGGGGGAGATGGAGGTGGGGTTATCGTAACATGGCTGGAAATCATGAGCTGCTGCTAGTGTCATTTGTTATCTGGTTAGCCATTACAGAGTTTTCTGTTCACCGGCATGACTAAATGTTGTGTCAGGTTCTCATTTAATCAGATGTCTGTTCTCATTTCCTACAGCAAGAGGCAAATATTTGTGAAGGTTCCTCTAATATTGCTTGTGTAGATGTTGGGGAGTTCAACAAATACACAGGTGAGAAATGAATACCCCAGTTAAGTATAGGTTTTCCACCACAGCTGTATTTGCATTACTTTACTTTCCATTTCTAAATTTGATCTTTTCCTTTTCCGACTTATTCTCCTGCCATTGCTTTTTTAGGCGCTGTCATTGTGTAAGTGATGTTGGATTTGTCCCTCTTTCCTTTTTTGCTGCCCAGATTAGATTTATATTTGCTCTTTCAGGTTCTGAGTTATTTTTAAACTCATTTTGTTGCCATAATATTATATTCATTCTCTCCTTCCTTTTCATCACCTTTTTTTGCCTTTTTTTTTTTTTGTTTTCATTTGCTGTGTCATGCGGCTGATATGGCTATCAAAAGTGTGTGCACAGGCACACACACACACCCCTTGGTAAAACCAGACCCAAATTCAGTTTGTTGAATCCTAGTGGAAACAGAAACAACATGCACATCCAGTAATAAATATGTTGCCAATAGTTTACTGTACCTTTGCTTTCAGTATACCTTTCTGTTACTTTCACCTGATGATTCAAGAGTTGCCTGAAATGTAGGCAGTTAAGTATGGGTTAAGCTAGGCCGTTCCTCTGTTGCCACTCAAGGTGCCCAGTGACAAAAGGTCATATCCTTAGCAACTGAAGGGGGTAAAGAACACCGAGATCCCCAGTGGCCTTGTCTGATGTGGAGGCCATTTTAATAGAGGTGTGTGTGTGGGCTTTAGCCATGACTGGTGAGTGGTTTATCCAGACAGATAATGGCAGACTGACAGTAAGGACATGGTGTACTCCAAACATCTACAGCAAAGTACAGTCTCTAGCGTGTGGCAGTTCATGCTCTACCTAGTCTCAAATCCCTTCCACGCGCTGACCTGGTTACCAAGGTGTTCAGGGCTTTTACAGAACATAACAGCCTGGAACCCTGGTGATGTTGGCATATTGACATTGAGCTGGTCCCAGGTTGAGCACTGCTGCTTGATTGCAGCAGTGTATAAAGTTTCTAACCCTAGAACTGCAGGACTTGATGAACATAACCACACTATAAACTGGTGTCGTCACACACAGAGAGTGAGCTGTGCTTTTTTTGTTGGGTTGACTGTGCAAGTACGCACATAGGGAGTCTCGTAAGATTGCACAGTGAAGGCATACATGTGCGAACAGATTGGGAATGTAAGGCAGACAGAAGTAGATAGGTAGAAGGGAAAGTTTGTTTCCAGTAGCCTGGCATGTTTTTTTCATTTTGCTGTGAATTTGTTAGCTTTGCTGTGCATGGCAGCTTCATTTTTATGTGACGCAAGTGGAAAGGCAATTTGCGTCAGAATCTTGCTGATTTCCTTCTTTAAGTCTCTGTGTCCAGTTCACCTTGGTGACATATGAATTAAATGGTAAAAAGTGACGTTTATTTATTCAGTTGATTATTCAGCCAAATCCCTCAGAGGCTAAACAGAATTTGGCTGCACATTTACCTGAATAAATTGTAGCCTCTACCTAAATGTCCTGACGGAGAATCATTACACATGCAACTCTGGGTTTGTGCGACTAATATATTGTAATCCACCATGGCTCTTGTCAGAGCTTGTTGAATAACCCTCTCTCATGTAGGCAGAAACAGGAAGAGCATTTACCTCATAATGGGCTCTCTATGGCAGCCAGCTAACATTAGGGCCCATTGTCATCCCCACAAGCTGTTTATTTAAACTGTCACTTGATATTAGATAATCCGCTCACATCCTACTCCCGCCCACTTTGACATATTGCTCGGTGACCGATCTTATCCTGTCGTGAGACAGCTTTGTTCTAACTGGCTGCCGTCTGTGCCACTCCAGCCAGAGGCCTGGCTCAGCGATCGATTTCACATTGCCTCCAGACTGCACTATCAGTTAGCTGGCGGGATTGTGGCGCCTTGAGGCCTTGACTGGAAGGGAAAAAGTGACAAATAGAGATAGAGAGGAGTAAATGTGAGAGGAGGGGGAGAGAGCAAGAGGGTAAAAAAGGAGAGAGCCGTCTCATGGTCCTTGAAGTGGGATCATCCCGTGTCTGCGCCTGATGGCATTGAAGTGGCATTGGCATTCTAGGATAGCGAGGAACACAGCGAGTACATCGTGCCCATTGCCTTGTTTGATTCTGTAGGTCAGGTCCTTGGTAAAAGGCCACATTCACTTAGGTTAAGCCGATCTTATCAGTGTGGTTTTGACTTCGGCTGATTTGAATACATTCTGGAATTTTCCTCCACCCCCCCCCCCCCCCCCCCTTGCAACACCTGGTGCCATAGTCATACTAGCCTTCTGTTGTTAACTCCCTCCTCTCTGGTTATTGTGTTTGCTTTTGGTGCACTCGCCTTGTAACATTTAATTTGGCATTGTCCTTTAGTTTAGACAATAGAAAAATGAATTTCACCCATGAAGCCTTGCCCACTCCCACACACTCCATGTGTCTATCCTTCTCTTGCAGCAACAGCTATAATCGTGCACAACCCACCCCAGCCTACTTTTGTATGGACATGTATGTGTGTTACTGTATGTATATGTGAGTATGTGTGTTAAGTGTGGTCATATCTAATCTAAGCCACTGTTTATGAAGGCTACATTGTTGGTACTGATGAAACAAAAAGTACCAGTTGCTTCAATGATAGGCTAGGGTTTCTAAGCATAGTTCAGTATTCTTTAGTTATATAATAATGGAAGTCAATTGGAGGTCCCTATTGGAGTGTAAATACATAGTGTGTTTGTGTGTGTGTCTGTGTGTGTCAGAGTGTTAGTGTGTGTTTGTAGGGTACATGTTGAGTGTTTGCTCTCGCTCCTCACAGCAAATAAATAGTGTATGTGTGTGAGTGTAGGAGTGTAAACTGGGGTGTAACTGTGTCAGTATTTGCAATGCCTGGAGCGGTCATATGGTCGTATGTCATAACAGGATGCTCTTGAAGGGGCTCCATGCATGACTAGATCAGTCACGCAAGTCACAAGAGTGCTAACATGTCCATTGCCTCTGAGGTTTACTCTTAAAACTTTCAGAACTCTCAAATATTTGACTTGGGCTGTTTAACACTTAAAGCTACTGGCGTACCTAGACACACACACACACATACGTACACATGCATGCACACACACACACACCCTCACTCTCACTCACTCTCTCACTTTCTTTACATCTTACACACCCACACACACACACACACACACACACACACACACGTGTCATGGTTACATATGTAAATTAAGAGATTGTGTATCCTGAAACAGCAGTGTCTGTTAGCTGTCTCACATGTCCTGGTTTGCTCGGTGCCCAGAGTGGAGCTAGGGACTTCAGTGTTTCAGTGGGGGTGAAATGAACGCTAATTGCTTGATTAGACTGACCAGGTCAGGAAATGTTTGGAGTAATGATACTTTCAGATCTCTGCCAGGCAACATGACACTGGAACCAAACTCAGTCCCCCTTCACTCATACATCACGGTTTCTAGTTCTCTAAGACTTGGTCTCTGAGCCATCTCTGCGCATACTGTGTCATTTGTGAAAATCGAAAAACTAGCTTCAACGTGCAGGTTTCAGGGCATCTATATGCAGGTTTCCCTTTCCAGTCAAACTAGTCTCGGTGTTGTTGACTAAGAAGCTTTGGGCCAAAGGCATGAGGGCTGACAGGAGAGTAGCGTCTGGGGAAGGGGGAACCCTCATGCTGATCGGCAGCAGTGCAGTATGAATGGGGACTGCTGTTAGTATTGGTGGGCACTTTTTGAGCATTGTTTTTGAACAGACAGTACTGGTGTGTCCTTAGCCAGCACTGTGGAACTTAAACATGTAGCTACAAAATCGTGGAACTTTTGCACAGCTTAAGGAGTGTTTAGAAGGTCAATTAACATGGAAGCTATGTGGTCTTGACTCATTTGCCACTGTTTACAGAAATAAGTGTTCCCAAGCATTGCAGTGAGATCTTTACACGACCACGACTGTGTACATGTGAAGTTTAATGGATAAAATATGTGAATTCCATGTGTATTACAAATAGCGCAATACGTTGCACATGGTTAACCGGTTGGTGTGTGAGAATGTAATGTTTTCATGCTGGCCGCTCGGCCAGTCTAATGTGATTTGTGTGCTTGGTAGTGAAACTTTACGTTTGGCTCTCCTTTTGCATCGCTTCAAGAGGATTTAGTGAGGAAGGCTGACGTCATCCTTTTCGCTCAGTGAAATTAAAAACATCAGCCTGTCTCTTTCTCCACACCCCTCACCCTCCAACCCACCTCAGACACACATCACGAGTGTGTTTGGATTTTAAATGATTAGCCATTTCCACCTTGGCCTCTGTTAGCTTGTTCTAAGTCTGTCTACTTTTTTCAAATTGGTCCTTTCCAACCTTGTCTGCGCACTCATAAAGTGCAGCTTGTTAAAGCAATGTTTTTCCCCCTCTCTCCCCAAACCCGTCGGCCTGCCACACAAACAGCCCTAGCAGAAAGGAAGAGCTGGATTGTGGTTTGGCATGCAGAGATCATATCTGTTCCTCCCTAGGGGGAAGCCACTGCATGTTAGGAACAGCTGATCTGGGTTCAGTTTCTCTCAGCTCTTGCTGGTCCTGACGTCAGTCACCAGGCCAAACGCAACCAGCAGAATGAAACAAGACTTTTTTTTTTTTTTGGCATGCCATCCCTTCCTAGGATGGAATATGGTGAAGGGTGTCTTCCAGAGCAGCCTGTTGGTTGAAAATAAATCCCGTTGCCAACAGCTCTTTCTGTGGTATTGTAGATATGCATCTATCATGTTTGGATAAGCTGGGATTTCCTCAACTTTCATGCAGTCGCAGCATAACGTCAACTGAAGACTTAACTGAATGACCACTACAGTCACCATGAACCTTAGTCTCATAGGAGATAAAATGCTACCATCAACTTTCTTCAGATTATGAATTTCAGTTTTGTTGTCAGTGGCAACAAGAAGCACATTCTGATCTGAAGGGGAAAAAAAGGCATTGCCTGACTCTCCCATCTGCAGCCGTTGTGAAAGGCCTAACACTACCAGTGTTCCCTGGCTAGTAGCTGGAGGCTCCCCTGGCCCACGCAGCAAGGATAAAGATCAGTATGTGCTGATGTTTAGACGGTGTAAGCCGATCCGGATGGGCCAGTGGTCCTTACGCATGAGGACACATTTGGGCTGCTCTGTCCGGAGGCTACACAACTGTGGGCTTATGAGGCTGGTCTGGAGTCAGCTGCCTTTGGAGGTTATGACCTGACCTCGGGCAGCAGCAACTTTGGAGCATTTGCCAGTCCTACAGCTATGCTACAAGTGAGATTAAACATTTCTAGGGCTTAGTCACCCATTTCATCTCTATCTAGCCCGCATTGTTGGACCTCCCTCCCTCTCTCTGTTTCTCTCGCATGTGTGCGTGTGTGTGTGTGTGTGTGTGTGTGTGTGTGTGTGTTATGTGAATTCTTGATCTTGTGTGTAAGTGTGTATGAGAGTTTTTTTTTTTTTTTTTCCTTTCATGGGTCCGAGCCAAGGCATGGAACATTTGGTAAAAGTTTTTTCTTTGCTGCCCATTGCTTACATGGCTGAGCTCTACTGTCAGTGTTTGTAAGGCCCCCGTCCTGCCCCACCCTGGCCCCCATCTTCTCTCTTCTCACTTTTTGTCAGGCAAGACGGGAAAACAAAACAAAAATAAATAAATGTGTTCTCCAGTGCCATATTAAGAGGCAATCCAGTCCCGCATTTGCGTCAGAGTGAAATTACACAAGGGCGGCGCTTCCTCGCTCTCTCATCTGCTAGAGATAGTGTGGTTTATCTGAGTATTTTAGGTCTGGGGTTAGAAAGAGGGTGTCATTTTAAAGAGAAAAAAATGAATCAACATTACAGTCAGAAAGAGAGAGAGAGGAGAGACACAGAGAGAACAAGAGAGAGAGGGAGAAAGAGAGAAGAAAAAAGAAACGCAATTCAGAAGATGGTACAGTTTCAGTGCGTCTTCGTTCCTGCATGGCTCAAATGTTTCACATTGTCGAGACTCCATTGTTAAGGATAATTTAAGGGGAAAGTGATCTCGTACACTGGGATGTTTATCCTTCACCTGTACTGCTCAGGGAGGATTAGTACTGCTGGTGGAAACCTGTCCAACCGGTGGAGTGGCACGGCTTCATCCAGGAACTCTTTGCTCGGTCGCTACCATGGTGACACCAGCCTAAGGGTGTTTCCTGTCTTGTGACGGTTACAGTTTGTGTGTGCAGTCAGACGACCAGGATAGTGGATGCAGTGTGTTGTGTCTCTCTCTCTCTCTCTCTCTCTCTCTCTCTCTCTCTCTCTCTCTCTCTCTCTCTGACACACACACACACACACACACACACACACACTGCAGGTGGATGGGAAAGCCAGGTCAGTAGAACTGAGGATATCCCCCTTCTGTCCTTGACAACACTTTTTTTGGAAATGTCGGCAATAAAAAGATGTCGGGATACATTGCTGTCAATGAATGATGCCTGTGTAGGCCTGTCATATCAAACACATCAAGAGTATTTTGAATTAAGAATGTGAGCATCAGTTCTCAACCAGAGGATGATTAATAGGCATTTCACTGCAGGAACCACTAAGCTGTGGGATTTAGTAATATCTGCCAGACATGCTGCATGCCAGGCTTGTGCTAGCCTTGAGTTTAGCCTAGCATGTTTGTGCTAGGCTTGATTTTGTAGTCATACCTTATGTTTTTTTGTTCACTGAGCTACTAGCAGGAACTAATCAGCTAGCTCTGCTGTAAGAGGACATGCACTTCACAGTGTACCTAGGTCTTTGGGTTAATGTTTTTGTACTAAATTTTAAATTTAAACTTTGTTAATTTTGCAAAGCAGTCTATTTCCCTAGCATTACGTGAAACTCAAAAATGTATTTGTATAAAAATAAATAATATAAAAATACTACAGTAGTCTTTGCTGGGGGTGCTTTTTTTAATCGGGTGTAAGGAAAAGATCAGAATAAAACACATCAGCACTCTGTTTACAGTAAAAATATTTATGAAAAAAGTCTTTAAAAAAAGTGTGAGAAATTATTTTAAATCACATGCAGCCATTGGCTTCCTTATGGAAACAAAATGGAACTAGCATCTCAGTACATGCCTGATGTTAACTGAAACACTTGTTTTGTGATGAATTTTTCATATCTGTTCCAAACAGTGATTAGGTAAATCGTAGTAGACCATGCTCACTGTAATGCACAGAAGGTGCTTATTATGCCACATGCTGAAACTCAGTCTCTTCGGAGGAACAGCGGGCTGTCCATAGAGTTCTGATTGTCAGGCCCCTGAATGGCAACGAGTGCAGGGGAGGGTGAGCAAGAAGATGTGGCCTCTGAAGAGCTGACCCCAGCGGATCCCTGCCCTCAGACCAAGGTCTCTACCTCAAGGCATGAATGCCATAGATCTCTACACTTGATTAGTGCATGGGCCAGATATGAGGGCTTACTTCTGACAGTTATACTGTGATGTGATCTCTTCCCTGGAGGGGCTGCAGTCACCTAAGGTCATCTCCCTAGCAGCCAGTATCTATGGAGATCTTTTTTGGAGGACGTTAGAAATGGTCTGACCAAAGCAAAAGAGAGGGGTATCTCTAATATGAGGACACAACAGTAGATTAGGCTGTGACCTTACAAGTAAAAATGAAGCCATTTAGTCCATATTGTGGAGGGGAAAAGATATAGTCAGTGTTTTATCAGAAATAAAAAAAAAATGGTGTGTGTGGCTTGCATCTTGCGTGAGTTTGTTCGAAAGGTTTTGTCGATGGCCTCTCTACAGTTGAGGCTAAAGGGTTGAGGGTTGTGTGTTCAGACATGTCACTGAAGCTGTTTGCAATTCTTTTTTCACTGTCTTCACACTATGTATGTGTGTGTCTGAGTGTGTGTGAATGTATGTGTGTGTCTGAGTGTGTGTGATGTTAACCTGTGAGCAGGAGTTTGTCTGGCAAAGACAGATGAAGTATTGTTGCACAGATATTGTTGCATACTGTGTCCTGCCAGCAGCTGTGGACGATGCATCAATCTTCACAGCCCCGTTTCCTCTCACGCTCAGGACATTGAAACTGACCCTGGGCCTGTGTGTTTCCTCTGTGTTTGGAGGCTTGAAGTATTCAAACCTTGTGCTTTTGGTGGGTCCTCATTGGGAATGTGTTTGACATTCCTCACGCAGAGGAGAGGAAGAGTCCTGTTTATGTTTGGCTGTCAAATTGAATATTTCGTGGGCTGGCAGAGCTGGTTCAGAACCAAGCCAACCCCGAGAAACAGACGATTCTAGAAGACAGCCGCTGACCATAGTCCTACCGCTGTTCCAGCTGCAACTGATTTGTTGTCTTTTTGGATCATGTTTCTGTAAGCATGCATCCAGACTGCTATCAACATTGCATGTGTGCTGGAGTGGGGTGACTGTGAGTGTTTGTGTGTCTGTGTGTGTGTGTTTGTGTGCTGTGTAACGTAAGCTAAGTTGAATCACCTATCGATGTAAATGCAGAGGAATTTCATATTAAGACCAAAGCGTTCCTCACAACTTAGCTATTTATGACTCTCTTGCAGCTAAACTAGATTTAGGAAATCACGCACGCACGCACGCACGCACGCACGCACGCACGCACGCACACCCTTAGTATTTTTCTCCTTTTGACAGGCTTAATTGAATTTGTTTTTGTTCATTTACCTGTTGAAACCTTAGTAACCCCTTAATACCACATATTCCATCTTCATTTCTGTTACTTCTGGTGTTGCACTTTGACCTCAGGAAGTGGTTGGTGAGAACAGACAGCTGTTGTTGTCTCATTCCTTGTTGTGGGAAAACCATGTCAGGGAGTTACGGGAGGAAATGGGGTGGATGTCCCATGATTCTTCCATATGTGCGTGTGTATGTGCGTGCATGTGTGTCTGTATGTGTGTGTGTGGATTGTGGATAAACCAGTCAGCCTGTTTTGGTATGGTGGTTGAGGAATGGGTTTGTTTAAAGGAAACCATAATGTACACCACTTGGCATCTACTTCTGTGTGTCTCAGAGTTAGCTAGTTAACTGCCAGGTCACATATTTGTGAGTCAACCGAGGGTGCTCTGGGGTGGGGGTTTCCTGTCACACACTGTGGTCTCTTTAGTGCTTTCCTCCTTATTCACACCCAATGAGTCTGTACCTTTGCTCCTTTTGTCACTCTGTTGTGTACAGGATATTTGTGAAAGGCAACACTTTTCATCAGGCTGTTGTGAAATGCTGATACATGTGTGTGTTTTGCTTTGTTTTTCATGCAGGTGGTGGAGGGAAGAGGAATGGGCGGAGTAAGAAATGGAAGGAGATGCTCAAACTACCCCACATCAGTTTGTGTGAGGAGCTGCGGCACACCATTGGTAAGAGTGACGCTGCAGGTGCTGCATTTGTGTGGGTTTGTGACAGGAGGATCGAGGGCCTGGTATTTGGTCAGCTTACTTTAATGCCAGATGTTTAGACAAGCGCTTGGAGTGGGGTGGGGGGTTGTGGTTTATGTTGGAGTTGTGAGTCCATGGGATGTGTGTATGTGTGCGCATGTGTGTGTTTGTGTGTGTGTGTGCATGTGTGCGTGCGTGTGTGCGCTGGATGTGCTGTGGGTAAAGTAGCGTGTGGTTGTAGGTCAGTGGTTACCATGCTCAACCCTACTTGTCAGGGATGGCCCCTCAAGTTCTGCCACCAGCCAAGTGCAGCCTGCTGACCCTAAAGCCCAGCATTCCTCCTACAGCAGGGCAGGTCACAGCAGCCCTGAACCAACACCTCAGGTAGAGAGGCCCACTCTCCTGCAGGAGCACTATGGCGCACTATGGTGTAAAACAGGCCAGCACATGAGTAAAAAAAAAAAAAAAACATATAAGCTAATTTTTAAGACAATACAGAAGTAGGTAGATGAATAAATGCAGGGTTTTATTTGTATATGGGTGATATCTGCAACAAAGTAATTCGATATTTAATACAGATGCAAGGTTGGTGTTTTTCTAACATTTGGCACATATCGCATGAGGAGACAGGAGCAGGACTGAACCATCCATCTCCATATAAACAACCACCTGCAGGATTTTGGAGAGGATGTTAGAGGGGATTAATGAGGAAGATGCTGGCAGGAGCATGGCAAAATATTCTGCATTTTCATGAGAACAGGGCTGGATCCAGCATAGGCCTCGAGGCCTGATGTGTGTGATGCAACAGGGGCCTGGAGTGTGTAGAGGTCACAGTGGCAAAACGTTGTTGTCTCTGCCAATGTCCAAGAACAGCTCTCCTATGTGTGTGTGTGTGTCTGTCTGTATGTATGGTTTTGCAATATAGGATGGATGCATGTGTGTGTGGGTGTGTCTGTGTGATTGTTTCATGTGTGTGTGTGTGTGTGTGTCTGCTTTCTGAGTCAGGGAGGAAGTGCAAGCAGGAGTTCCTTCCTGTGAGCGCCTCTCCCTACCCAGCTTGCACCGCACCCTGCAGCCTCCCAGCAGGGAGGAAACCAGCCGCTGTGCCCTGCTCACCATTGTGTCGCTGTCTGTGCTCAGGGCTCTTTTGTGTGTGTGTGTGTGTGTGTGTGTGTGTGTGTGTGTGTGTGTGTGTGTGTGTGTGTGCAGATATGTGCGTGTGCAGACATGTGCGTGTGCTATTGTGTGTGTGTGTGTGTGTGTGTGTGCAGACATGTGCGTGTGCATATGCATTCGTGTGTGTCTGTGTGTGTTTGTAGACATGTGCGTGTGCATTCATGAGTGTGTGTGTATGTGTGTGCAGGCATGTGCGTGTGCATATATGCACTCGTGTGTGTGTGTGTGTGTGTGTGTGTGTGTGTGTGTGTGTGTGTGTGTGTTTGTGTGTTCATGCAGTTTCACATCAGAGATACTTTTTGCATAGTTCTAAGGATCTGTTGGGGGTGTCCACACTGCATAGAAACTGGGAATAATTGTACCTTTACAGCGCCTATTTTGGAGAAGGACCTGTCTCTTTAGTGGGCACCATATGCAATCTAAGTGTATGGTGATTGGTTAATTGTTGCTGCTTTGCCAGATGTCCCACCCACTTTTTATGTGCATTTTTATGTTTGTGTGCATCTTTGTCTGTGTGTGTCTTTGCGTCAGTCTCTCAAGTGCATCAACACATATTATGCTCATATGTCTTTTTGCTCATACACGCTGTGTGCACTGGTGTATGTGTGTGCACACACTTTGAGTTCCTTCGTAGATGTTAAGAAATGGTTGTGAATGAAAATGAATGTTATTTTTCATGTGTGTGCCTACAATACTAGTCTAAATGTCCATGTGTGACCATGACGCTGTGTCTGTGTATATGTGTGCTAAGGCTGCTCAATTATGGAAAAAATCTGAATCACGATTATTTGGGCCAAAACTGAAATCACGATTATTCAAACGATTACTTTGTTTTCCTCAGTAACATGCTTCATTTATTGAAAATGTATTCAAAAACATTTCGAAAAAACATTCTTGTACCTTCGGATTTTCCCTAATACCTTTCTTCGTAAACATTAGTAAGTCTCCTTTGATGTCTAATGTACAAACAGTAGAAATGTCTAATGTATACATCTAATGTACAGTACAAACAGTAGAAAAAAATTAGGACTAAATCATTGTTGCCCTCGATTTTATTTGTTTTGAGATCGTTTGGCCCTGAAATCGTTATCACGATTAGAATTCGATTAATTGAGCAGCCCTAATGTGTGCCTGTGCCAATATGAACGCACATGCTTATGCCCCTGTGCCTGTGTATGTCTCCTCACAGCTGTGGGGGGTCTTTTGGTCCACAGTGAGACAGATGTTGTTTTGCAGCCAGCTCCAAATTTGTCTCTGCACAAAAACAACAGTCCTTCCACCTGCCCTTGTGAACAAAAACTTTTGCACATGCCAGTCCTTGCCACTGCCGCTACCACCAGCACACCAAACAATAACAAGAGCAGCATCAAACAAGGAAATCCCTCAAAAGGTTACCCTCCCTCCCCCCCTCCCAAGCCCCCCTCCACCACCCCATGCTCACACACATGGAATCTCCATCTGCCATCCAGCCGCCCATGCATTTGTCCTAAGTGCATTTGCTGGAGGTGGTGCCTTCCTGGAGGAAGGGGCTGATTGCATTACTGCCATGGCAGACCAGCGGTCTCCTGTGTGCTTGTGCGGACGGGACTGGGCTTATTGATGCGCCTGTCAGGCAGCGCGGATGTGTATGTCCCTCTGCTGCACATTACTGTAAGCAGGCAGCCAGATGGCGGGGGGGGGTTGTGGTGGGGTGGGGAGTGCACGCGCTGCTCGCGTCTCCCTGAGCCTCTTCATTGAACCGCCGGAGGATGCATGAATCACTGGCTTGTCTTTGTCACAACCCACAATATCATGTCTCATACTGTAGTGGCACAGGTGACTGCGAGTGTGCCTGCACTTCACTGTCGTCTGATATTTACCTCTATGTTTTTTTTTTTGTTTTTTTTTTCAAAACGTTAAGCTTGTGTTATCAGGTGGAGCATCACACTATAAGCTGCCTGAGACTTTCATAGTCCGTCAGCCATGAAATTTATCACCAACCCATGGTTTCTTGTGTAGGAATGTGCATTGACTTGCCTCATATCACACTTGTTACTGCAGCACTTGGTTGTGGCACACAGGGTCTTTGGAGGGCAACACATAGATACCCTGTATCCTCTGTGTGTGTGTGTGTATGTGTGTGTGTATGTGTGTGTGTGTGTGTGTGTGTGTGTGTGTGTGTGTGTGTGTATGCATGTGTATGTGCGTGTGTGTATGCATGTGTGTGTGTATATGTGTGTATATGTGTGTGTATGTATGCATTAATGTCTGTGCATGTGTGTGTATGTATGTACATGTACAACCATGTAGGGCTGGGTATTGCCAACAACCTCACGATACAATCACGATACAGGGGTCACGATACGATACGTATTGCGATACATGTTTATCCCAATACATGACCTTCAAGGCAATACATATCCCAATATTTTACATTACTTTACATACATTTTTTAAGAAACCAGTCATATGTATACCCAAATGATTTTTTTATTATGCTGGATAGCAAAAATGCCAGACTGCAGTGCAGTTACAATGTAATGCTGCCTTTGAACTCATAAACAGTGGCAATAACAACAACAGTTGATCTACATGATCTGGTCTTAAAACACTTCTCTCAGCTGTAAATGTAAATGTAGGACAAAGAAATGTAAAAAGGAGTGACTATAAATAAATATGAATGCTGAATGATGAATGAATGATGAATAAATGTGAAATATCGATACTGACCCCTCCGTAACGATACGTGTATTGTGAAGAGGCCCGCAACGATATATTGCCATATCGATATTTTGAACACGCCACTACAACCATGTATGGTTTCTTGCAGTTTTGCAGTGCAGTGGCTGTTGGCTCATTTTAAAAATATCTCTTTGAAGTGGCAATAGGAGGCGTTTGTTAATATGCAACATTGAACTATTGACAGCAGGAGTGGGACTTGAACTGTGACACCACACCGTTTCCAAAGCACATGTTTTCACAGCATGAAGCAAACTTCAGACAAAAAATATGATGGAACAATGCACCTCTGTAGGAGAAAGAGATGGTTGAAAGATGATAAAATGAGAGTCTGTGAACAGACCTTATAAAGAGTTCAGTTCACAATGCACTTCTCAACCAGATCATGTCAACTTCTCACCCAGGCAGAAAACCCAGTATGTACACAGTGTATGTGTGTACACACTCCGTTCCCCACACTGACATTTAGAGAAGAGTGTTGGTGAGTATACAGTGTGGTTTACCTAAAGGTACCAAAATGCATGCACAGTAGACTACTCTGTAGGCTAAAGTTATGATTTGTGAATTTGTCGCATTACATTTTAGTCAGGTAGGCAATATGAAGAATCCAGAATGAACATTAATTATGTCATTCTCTCTGACTGGACCCTTGGTGATTATTCCCAAGCAGAGAACAAAGGGAGGAATACAGGCATATCTATAATGCCCAATGTCACATGGTCATGCCCATCAACTCTGTGGTAGTTGGGGACAGTTCAACTTTTTGATGAATTTGTCCAGCGTTGTGTGTGTGTGTGTGTGTGTGAGAGAGAGTGAGAGTGAGAGTGAGTGAGTGAGTGAAAGTGAGAGAGAGAGAGATGAAGGAGGAGCTGTCTTATTCCTCTTAAACCTTTGGAAAGGGATTTGGTCCACTGTTGTATCTCAGCTCCCTGTCTCTCAATGCTCGTAAACAGTGAGCAATGCTCTGTGTTTTCTCTACTATTCTAACTGAGGTTTTGGGCTTGTTGTTCCATGAAAGTAGTGCTGGACTGACTGGCTCACAGACTGAAGTGTTTGCAAGCCGAAGATGATGATGGAATGCTGCACTTAAGAATCACATTGCAACAAATTGGGCGCAGGGAGAGAGCAGCCAACTTGAGGTCATTGACCCCAAGTCCCATCCTCTCATCTCCTCTCCTCACCTCTCCTCCGCTCTCCTCTCTGCAGTGACCATTGGCCTATCAGACGCTAGGTCTCAGCAAAAGCCTCATTCACCAGCACTGCTGAATTTAAGCCAGATGGCACAAAGGCAGGGCTAATGCTGCCATTCGGCAGCACTGCTTACCAGATGGTGCCGCAGCCTTTAAAAGTGTTTTATGTAAATATTTGTCTTGTTTTTATGAAGTTTGAACAAGACCAGGTACCTGGACGAGGTTCTCGGGTATCGACCCTGTGTTTTTTTTCTCACCTGAATCTAAGCTCCGTGTGTCAGTTTTGCAGCCTAACTAAATTATGCTGACCATACCCCTCACCCCTCTAACAGAAATGCCGCAAATCAAGCATAGGGTTGGTGCTTAGTGACCACAGAGTGATATGCAGGACAGGTACGGTTCCAAATACGACAGCCCTGCAATGGTAAACAGAACTGGGGCAATCTCTGCATAGTTACCATCCAGGTTAATACTTAATGTCAGGGTACATTAAGTGTAGGTGGGTACATCTACTCTAGTACAGTGTACCTAATTAGAAAGGCACGACTGCATGATTTGTGGATTTTTAATAAAACACTTGGTTTTTTCCATCCTTTTGTAATTGTAGCATATTGGGTAGAATAGTGTAATGTTAGGATACAGCATACTCTTTAGTGATATTAGCATAACAAGTTGTATTACTGTGTGGTACTTCCTTGCAAGTGTGGGCTTAGATCAGTTGTTACAGTGACCACCGTTCACGGTCCTTGGATCACTTGTGAGCCATGACACTAAAAATTACTTTAGAAAAGTATCAAAGCACTGCACACTGCGTTTTCTCAAGTGCTTTTTGCACATGATATTAGAGTCTGTTTCCTGTCTAAAGTAAGTATGGGGTTGCAGTGGGTAGCAGTGAGTGGTGTTTCAGGGGGTCAGGGGTCAGGTTACTGAGAGGCAGCTCAATTTCCTCCATTGCTGCTCGCTGCAGTGGCCAGCTGGAGGAAAGCCGGCCCCGCCTAATGACATTGTCTGCCGGTCCGAATGTAAACCATTTGAATCCCATTTCCCTCATAAGAGACAGGGGACCCAGGATGTGCTTCATCATTTGCTGATAGCATCTTGGGACATGAACACACATATACACACACACACACACCTACACAAACAAAGTTCGCTGCTATGCTTTTATACGCATGCACTGTGGCAACAGGGATGGTTCTCACACCTCTTAAGAGCTAACTGCATGTTGTGGTAGAGCAGAGGGTTTAGAGGTCCCAGCTCAAATATTCTGTTCTCTGCTATCTGCTGCGTAATCAGAGTTCGGCAGATAAAGTGTGTTCCCCCACCCCTGTGTTATTCTTGCATTAGCAGCGTGAATATGTGGCACTTCGAAAACAAAACAGGAAAAATATGCTGACACATAGAGTAAGTGTTTGACTTCATGGTAGAGGTTCCCATGCATCGTTCCCATATGTATCAGTTTCACCACACACACACACACACACACACACACACACACACACACACACACACACACACACACACACACAGAACAGGAGTGAAATGAAAGCTCATGTGGAATGTAGATGTAACACTCTTCACCCATCTCTGCTTGCTCTCTCTGTCAGACTTTATGTTCAATGACATTCAGATTATTTATTTGTGTCTTAGACTTGTTAAAGCCCAGTCCTAATACTTGTCATTGTAATGAATAGGAAAAATTTGTCTTTAGTGATGTAAGCGTTGTTTATTGTCTTAAAAAGTGAAGTTTTGTACTGATGGCCCTTTTTAATCTTTTTTTCCTCTTTCCCTGTCTTTCTCCTTTTCTCCCTACAGAAAGGGATTACAGTAGCTTGTGTGAGAAGCAGCCAATAGGGAGACTGCTGTTCCGCCAGTACTGCGACACCAGACTCGAGCTAAAGCGCTGCATTGAGTTCCTAGATGCTGTGGTGAGCTTCATTTCTTTCTCTCTGACTCTGTCTTTTTCTCCCTTTCTCTCTCTGTCTCTCTCTCTCTCTCTCTGTCTCTCTCTCTCTCTCTCTCTCTGTCTCTCTCTCACTGTCTCTTTCTGCCTCTCCTTATCTCTGTCTTTCTCTTTCTTTCTCTCTCTCTCTCTCTCTCTCTCCCTCTCCCTTCCTATCTCTCTCTCTGTGAGTGTTTTGTCTTCTGTGCTCATTCATTTGTCTTGTTATTGAATATGTTTAGTGTACTCTGCTGGTCCGACTTTTCCCACTGTCTGTACTGGTCCACATTCTCCCTGCCTCTTTCCCTCTTCCCCTTGATTCTGTTCTTTCTTCTTCTTCTTCTTCTTCTACTTCATCTTCTCCTCCTACCCCTCTCTGTCCTGGCCCTTGCTGGGTCCGTTTCCTGTACTGGTTCCCTGGAGGAAAATGGATTTGCGTCTGGACGATGGCCCAGAAGCCTTCCAGAGAACCCCCTCCCTCATTCTCCTCTGCATGCCTCTCTCTCTCTCTCTCTCTCTCTCTCTCTCTCTCTCTCTCTCTCTCTCTCTCTCTCTCTCTCTCTCTCTCTCTCTCTCTCTCTCACTTACTCACACACACATGCACTCACTCACGCCCTGCCCAGGGGGACAGCCCCCTCCCGGCCGAAGCACTCTCCATTATGTCAAACCCACGTCAGAGTCCGAGGCCCCTGGAGGTGTCCACACTAGGAAAATAAAATCGGCTGAGAAAGAGGAGAGCTTGTTTAATGAAACACACATTACTCAACACTGTCTCTCTCTCTCTCTCTCTCTCTTGCTCTCTCTCTCTTTCACAGACACACATGCACACAGACACACACAGACACACACATGCACACACACTTACTTTCTTTCTGTCTCTTACCTCTCTACCTGAACTCTCTCCTACGTTTTACAAGGAAACATACATTACTGACAGTCACAAAGGCTGGCACAGAGATGCATGTGTAAATCTGTACTTTTGGGTACGTGGAGAGTGGAAACTAGGTGTTTTTCTGGAGCAGCCTCCACATGATGCGATGAGAGCAGGCTGTTGATGTTTAGACTCTCAAATGTGACTGTAGCCTCCCTCAGTGGTCAGCCTTGCCAACATCCACAACATCTGTTGAAATGAAGTGTGGCCTACCCAACGTGTGCACCCAGACTTTGTTGGAAAGCCTTTCTTTAAAGGTATTAGTGCTCAGCATGTTAAACAACGAGGTTGTCAAGAGTCTTAAAGATACAGAGATGGCAGAGGCATATCCATGTATTTCCACATCAGAGAGATGGCACAGACATATCCATATATGTCCATCTATACTTGATCAAATTAGAATTCAGGAGCTTGACAACAAAAACGTAGACCCACTGCACATCCTTGAGAAACACTGGTATTTGTTTTTGTTCCAAATATGGTGGTGTGAAGATTTTCCCTTCTTTTATGTTCATTTGTTATAGAAAACGTTGGGATTTATTATTTAATATGTATTTTTTGTTATTATTTTAAACATGTTTACATACAGTACGTACAGCATCAGTGCAAATGAGACAGACAGAGAGAGAGAGCAGTAAGAAAATAGATATCAGGTACAACACTTCAGGACTCTCAGCCAGTGAAGATGGATTAGTAGAACAGAGAATGCGGGAGAGAGGAGAGAATGGAGAGATGAGTGGACAAGAGGAGGGAAAGACAATAGGAGCGTGTGTATTTTTAGCATGATGCTAACATCATGATGCTGTCTCCTCCCCCGCAGGCGTTGTATCAGCTGGCCCCGGACGAGAAGAGAAGAGACTGCGGCTTGAATGTTTTAGACACATACTTTAATAATGGGGTAAGGATCACAGCCTCACACACATAGGTACACACACACACGGCACACAGACACACATGTGAAATATGCACGTATGAAACTTTCTTTAACACAGAAATAAGTCATACGTATATACACACCCACACAACATTACACAACCTAACTGTTTTAATCAAGGAAGACCTAAGACAAAATATATCATGAGCGTACATCAACAGACCTTGGACTGTCTGGTGTGTACTATCTTGGTTTGAAGAACTTCACCCAAACAAAACACTGTTTACTGAGACATCCTTCACACACTCTGTGGCCTTCGACGCTAACGCAGCCATTGTGGTCATGTTTTGGCAAGTGGCTGATAGAAAGTAACCACAAGTCGAGTTGTGCTACTCCCGACCATGTGCATTTAAAAATGGTTTCACACTGTGGCAGTACAGTACTGTGGCTTCTTCGGTTGATGTGTGAGAAAAACATTTAAAAGGTTGCCCACCTCTGCTCCTCTCTTTCTCTGCCTTTTTGTAGTCAGCGGCCCATCTTCCAGAAATACCTCAGGACGTGGTGGTGGCGTGCAGAGAGCGACTAGAAGAGAGTCCCTGCAAGGAGCTCTTCGAGGAGTGTACTAGGTGAGTCATATGACCTGTTGCTATGGAGACCTTCACGCGTCAGGAGGCACTTAAATGGAGGAGTAGTACTGTGACTGTCACCCTGGCCACTGGCCACTGCACAGTGTCAATCTAGCTCAGTGGCCTGTGGTGAAAAGAGAAGGGCAGCCATATTGATATTTTCTATGTCGTTATTATATCATATATCATTTAATATATCATTTTATGTCATTTTATATCATTGCATGTCTCTAAGATGATGAGAAGTTCTCATGTGGTTTCATTATGTAAGGTCCTATGTATGGACTTAGCCTACAAGAAGCAAGTTTGGGCAACAGCAGTTCAACAGCATGGGTTGAAATAGATCTCATGACACAATGTTCTCTAATATATTGATTCTTAAACTAGGGTTCGCAAATCCCAGTTAGGTTGGCGAAAACTTTTGTGGGGTCACCAAATTATTTTTTCTGTCTGAAATTAGCATGCTATTTTGCCAAGTTTAACTAAGAAAATAAATAAATAAATACATATTTTTCATATTTGCTGTTTTCGTATTCATAGGCGCTGTTAAGAGTGCTTAGCCTGTAGACAGGGCTACTGCTCCTCCGATAGAAACAATGTATCTTGCTGTTCCCACTATGTAAACTTGACTTCCTCCCGCTTTGTTAAGAAAAAAAGACATTACTAGCCAAATTTCTTGTGCTATTATCCAGCCTGGAAGATGGACAGGTCTAGCTTGCCCAATGCAATTAGAATGGGTTTGGTGGAAACATGGGGTCGCCAGACCTGACAATTTTTTTTTGTGGGGTTGCCAGACAAAAAGTTCAAGAACCACTGCTCTAGTACTTTAAATATTGAAATGGATCTAATGACACAATGTTCTCTGGTACACATCCTTGGCATATTTCTGAAGTATTGCACTGTTCCATGGATCACATAGATGTTTCATTGGTAATGTTGTCATAATTGTGTCTTAATGGCCAGCGTGGCGTTGTCTGTATGCACTTGTGGTCTTGGCTGAGTCACGATGGAGGATGGTCATGAGTGGTGTTGGCAGGGAGGCTGGAAGTCCGGCTTTGAAAAGAGGAACTGGGTCTGTGAGACGGGCATCCGGATGCCTGGCATCTGAGGATGTGCCCAGGGGATGAAGAACAGGGCCTCTCTGTGTTTCTCATCCTTCTCTCTCTCTCTCTCTCTCTCTCTCTCTCTCTCTCTCTCTCTCTCTCTCTCTCTCTCTCTCTCTCTCCCTCTTTCCCTCTCTCTCTCTCTCTCTCTCTCTCCCTCTCTCTTCAAACCTCATACATACACACACACACACACACCAGTAAACACGCCGGCAGACACACACACACTTACACAAACACACAGATACACAAATACACACTGAGGAACCTGCAGGTGTCCGAGTGCGGATGTGTGGCAAAAGAAGGAACAGTTCATGCACACATTCAGGCAGGGTTTTAGGGTGGGGTCTCTCTCTTCATCTCTCTCTTTCTCTCTCTCTCTCTCTCTCTCTCTCTCTCTCTCTCTCTCTCTCTCTCTCTCTCTCTATGTCTCTGTCTCTCTTTCTCTGTCTCTCTGTCTCTGTCTCTGTCTCTCTCTCTGTTTCTCTGTCTCTCTCTCTCTCTCCCTCAAATCATCCGTATGATGAACCAAGACAATGTTCACCATTCACCGTCTTCCATGCCACTCCAGTAAAGTCGAAGTGTAATGAAGCTTGAGATGGAGGAAGTTGGACACTGCGGTGGTGTTTATTTCTTTTGCTTCTCTTATTTGTCTTTTTCTTACTTCATGAATGGCACTGGCTGGGCAGCCTCAGCTGGCATAGGTGTCTTACTGAGCCAGGTCTCCGCTACGCGCGACATGGCTTCCAAAATCGGCACTACACATACAGCAGGTGGCCCATGCAGGGTTTTTTGAGTTTGGACGTTTGCACAGTCACATTTGCTCCGTGTGCGTGTTTTCTTATACCACTTTGTTGTTTCCCTTTGGCTTCTCTGTCCAAAAACATATGGAAATGAAATGGCTCCTATACACCACCTGAAGAACTTCAGTTGCGTGTTGGATTTGTTTGTCTGAGGCAGCCCTTTTGGGTTGGTGGTGGTGCTGTACATATGGCACATTTTCTCCTTCTGTACATGCCTCTCATGGATATGGCATCACCGCTGTGTCACCGTTTGGGGTTAGACTCAGTTCAGTTTAGCCATTTGAGTCATGGCAATGAAAAAAAAAACTTTTTCTTTTCCATGCCTTCAGCTCAGCTGAGCTTCTGTGCTATGTTTTAAAAGGAGCAGCTCTGCCTGCTGGAGTTTATGGTCACAGATGCTGCCTTTAAATCAAGGAAGTAAGAAATAAAGATGGAGAGAGAGAGATAGATATATAGAAAGAGAGAAAGCGACAGAGAGAGAGTGAGAGAGAGGGAGCAAGAGAAAGAGAGAGAGAGAGAACAGCAGAAGATGAGTCTGTATTTTAGTGCCTTGTTGCGGTCAAAAGGACACCACGGCTCCAGGAGCACAGGGACAGTGGTGACGCACTCTGGGGAGGAAGTGAAGTCGGGCACCACCCAGCGAGGCGAGAGCACCAACACTCAACCACATCCCCACACACTCACACATACACACACACGTACACATACCCACACTCCCACACACACTCTCTCTTTCTCCCACACACACATGCATGCACACCCAGACGCATAAGCAGTCATGCACAAAGAGAAAAGACATAACCACATGCTCACTATAAACGCATCCGTTGTGTACTGTCAGGTACCCCACACTCTAAACAGTGCTATAATTGTCCATGTCGATCTTCACCTTGGTGTTCGTACTTCCTGTTGCATGTATCATGCACATTGAGATGACTAGCTGGTAGATGTCAAGGTTGCCTGAGATGTCTTCTGTTGCAAAATCTGCAGCTGTGTATAACAAGGCATGTGGGAAGTTAGAATGAGTAATGCATTGAGCAAATACAGTGTAAAGGCTGAGGTTGCTGAGAAGAGGCCATTGGTAGTGTCCGTGGAGATATGATAACAGCTCCGGAAATCATATCAGAGGAGGAAGGAGAGGAAACAGGCCTCGAAGGGGAGGAGTGAGGACGACTATGGGGTTACTGATGGCAGCCACAAGTCTTGCCACTGCAGCTGGGCACAATTCTTTCTTTCTTTCTTTCTTTCTTTCTTTCTTTCTTTCTTTCTTTTCTTTCTTTCTTTCTTTCTTTCTTTCTTTCTGTTTCTCTCTCTCTCTCTCTCTCTCTCACTCTCTCTCTCTCTCTCTCTGACCAGTGTCTTGAACAAAAGACATATTGTGGTGGTATTTATTTATGTTTCAGTGCTGAGCTGCTGTGAGGACCTGAGCAGTGCTTACATAAGCTCCTCCAGACACTGCCAGACACTGACCTCTGGCCACACAGCAGGAGCCCTGCTTCATCCTTCTCTGTTCTTTTGCTGTTCTCTGCCTCTCTACCCCCTCCAAGTGTTTTCTTCTCTCTCTCTCTCTCTCTCTCTCTCTCTCTCTCTCTCTCTCTCCTTCCTCTCCTTTCTCTCTCCCTCCCCCTCTTCTTGTCTCTCTCTCTCTCTCTCTCTCTCTCTCTCTCTCTCTCTCTCTCTCTCTCTCTCTCTCTCTCTCTCTCTCTCCTGCACACACACACACACACACACACACACACACACACACACACACACACACACACACATTCAGTTTGTGTGTGTGTGTTGTATATTTGTGTATTTCTTTTCTTGTGAGTCACAATCTTTCTGTCTCCATCTCTCCCGCTGTTTATCATTCTCCCTCCTGCTCTTTTCTTTCTTTCTTTCTTTCTTTCTTTCTTTCTTTCTTTCTTTCTTTCTTTCTTTCTTTCTTTCTTTCTTTCTTTCTTTCTTTCTTTCTTTCTTTCTTTCTTTCTTTTCTTTCTTTCTTTCTTTCTTTCTTTCTCCTTTGTAAGTGGGTCTTAGCAGGCCTTTGGTCCCATTGCATGGTGCAGAATTGGGGAGGCAGTGACCTCCAGCCCCCCGGAGTCCCTGAGGCTACGCTGGGCAGCTGGCACTCCTCAGTGTTTCCAGCCTGCTGTAAAACTACACGGGTGGTTCCTGCCCAGAGGCAGCCTCTGCAGCCACCTCCACCATCCCAGGAACAGCGTGCCTGGGACCAGAGGTGAACGCCAGGTCACACACTCGAGGGGACACCCAGTTCAGGCGGGGCCCTAATCTCACATTTGACCTGTGACTTCACAAGCCTGACAGCCGCGTTTGAAGTCTGCCACAGTGACCTTGACCTTTTACGGGCAGGTTTGAGCAGCACTGACTGTCATACACGCCTACATTTGAACGTGCTGAACACACACACGTGCACACATACACACACACACATACACACACGTACAGACTGGTATGAAGGAAGGCTGATTAGAAAAGCATGTTCGTTCCTGAGGAAGCAATACCTGCCAGGTTCTTTGCGCTGTGAGCAAGAGGCATATTTAGGGAGGTGAAAAGGGGGAAAGGGGTGGAACGGTTTAACCTTTCCTGAAAACACTCTTGGGGTCCTGCTCCTGCTGCTATTGCTGCTGCAACGTGTGTATGTGTGAGAGAGAGAGAGAATATGTCTGTCTGCCTGTGTGCAAGCAAGAGACAGAGAGGCCTCGCACATGAATGTACTTGTGTTACAAGGAAAGATGGGGGTAGTTTGTTATACATATTGACACACCCATGCACTGTTTCATTCTTCCCCAGATAAGCTCTTTCACTGCAGGCCAATGCATAGCTCTTTACGTCTGTGCTCCTCTCTGGATCAAACCTCTCCAGTTGGCTCACACTAGTCACCTTTTAGGAATGACACGCCTGTCAGCCAAGATCCTGATCTGAGGTGACCTTGCTAAGTAAGGTAGGGCAAAGTGCCCTACTGAGAATTTTTGCATTTCCCACTAAAATGTACTGAAGAAAAGAGGGAATGCAGTGATGGAGAAAGAAAAAAGTAATCAGTCATCCAATCCCCCATATTCTTGATTAGCCAAACTGTCCGAGACTGTACAAGTTTATTTTAAGCATTGCTCAGAATTCAATTCATTGGAATGTTCTGGCAATTTTGTTAATTGAAATCACTCAAAGACATATTTCAAGGCATGACCTCTCTCTCTCTCTCTCTCTGTCTCTCTCTCTCTCTCTCTCTCTCTCCCTGTTGCTCTCTTACGCACACTCTCTCTCTCTCTCTCTCTCTCACACACACACACATTCTTTCTGTTCTTCTTTTCCATCAGTTCTCTCTGTGTGCTTTTGAAGGCTTTTTTTCCACTAGTAATGCTGGTCTGTTTTTGATTTGTATGTTTCAGTCAATCTTTTTTATTATTATTTTTGGAAGTTTCCAGGAAATATTTAAGGCTAAGATGCTGAAGGGAGGAATGGTAAGATTACTCCACCTGTTACTATGTCAGACTTGGCCTAATAAGTAGATGTAGATGTAAGTAGAGTAGATGTAAATAGAGAGATAGAAGGAACAGCCGAGGCTAGAGCAGTAGTCTGGCTAATCGGGGCTAATTCTATCTGCACATTTAGTAGGTTTGACATTCAAACTTAATTCCTTGAGGATCTCGATATTTCAACTTTGCAGTGTTCTTTACTGTAAATCCACTGTTTTTGCCAAAGATCTAACACTTTTTTTCTCTGTGTTGGTTCTTATCTGGGTGTTTGTAACTCTTTGAGCTGGAACTCATTTTCCCGTACCCCGTTCCTTTCCAGAATTGTCCGTGAATATCTCAGTGGAGCACCATTCTCCGCCTATCAGGAGACCATGTATTTCTCTCGTTTCCTGCAGTGGAAGTGGCTGGAGAGGTATAGTTGTTTTGTTGTCTACTTTTCCAGTTGTCTCGCCAACAGGAACTGCATCTTTGTGTTACTTTTTGATTGGCTTAACACCATTTAGTGCTAAGTCACAAAGGTATTGTTCATTGTCACACCTCCACAACGTACCTGAGGTTTTACACTTAAAGGTATGGTCCATGATTTTTTATTTTTTTATTTTAGCCCTATTTGCAATGGGAATTGATCCTTACTGTCCTCTAACAATTATGCCCGTATCTGTGCCCAGTAATACTCAAGTGTTGGTATGCTATAGTCTGAGGTCTATGGGGAATTCTGAGTATACACAGCCATCTATTCCAGTTGTTTCAGTTGTATTGAAAGGAGGACTAAGCTCAAATATCAATAAAGTTTCACAAAACCAAGTCATGGACCATCCCTTTAAAGAAAATACATGCGCCATGTGCCATTTTGTTTTCAAGTCTTCATTAATTTTTAGTGCAACATACCTTAATATAATGAAACATTGATTTCCCTCGATACAAAAACACATCTGTCAAAAGAGCAGTTCCTAGTGCTGTTGTCATAAGTGTGGCAAATAAATGTTTTGCATTGACTCTCATGCACTGAAGTATTGCATGCTGACTCAAACATCGTTATCATTACATTACACTTAGCAGACGCTTTTATCCGAAGCAACGTACAAAAGGAGGACATATTTAGCTAACAGATGTGTAGAGAACATCGACGGCACCTATATCAATACTGAAGCAGTTAATTATACATGGAAGTGGTAGCTAGGTTCATCAAAGTTTGTAATGTTTCACTCCATATTGTCCCTGCAGGCAACCCGTAACCAAAAATACCTTCAGACATTACAGAGTACTGGGAAAAGGTGGATTTGGTGAGGTACGCTGAGGCTTTCTTTGTTTCTTTGTATACGTGACAGTGTCAGCTCACTGTGGTACAACCATGACCCTGTGATGCATGATGTTGCACAGTGCACAGTGCACAGTGAAGTTTTGTCCTCCAGTTTTGGACATTGCTGTGTGTCCAATGTTTTAAGGCATGCAGAACAAATTATGTTTTAGCCTTACAAGCTAATGTTACACTGTATTGTCTTGGTACAATTTACAGATAAAGTTAAGAATTTAATATTTAATGTTAAGAACTTAAGTTAAGAACTGTACTTAATTTTTCAAATAGAACTTGCATAGCAATAAAAAGACAATTGTACAGTTCTGTTCAAATTATGTTGTGGTGCATTTTAATGCATTTTAAGAATCTAGTAATGTTTGTGTTCATGCAACAATTCTAATGTGAAATCTGCCTGTCTGTCTGTAGGTGTGTGCCTGTCAAGTGCGAGCCACTGGTAAGATGTACGCCTGTAAAAAGCTGGAAAAGAAACGAGTAAAGAAGAGAAAAGGTGAAGCCATGGCATTAAACGAAAAGCGCATTTTAGAAAAAGTAAACAGTAGTTTTGTAGTAAGTACTACCCTTTTTCTTCCCTCATTCCAACCAATTTTTGTCTCTTGTATGTGCATTGTGTTTCTCGGTGTTGTGCATGTCTGTGTTTGCTTTTGTTGCTGTTTTGCAGTTATTATGTTTGACCTGTTGATGCTATTAAGGCAGTCTGTTCCTGTATGTGTGTGCTTGTGTGTGAGGGGCAAATATGTTCTGTGCTCCCTTCTGTGTTGCGCATTGTTTGTATTTGCAGTTTTAGTGACATCTGTGTTTTTAGGTTTTTTTTTTTTTTTTTTTCCTCTTTTAATGACAAAGTTTGCATTTTGGGCATCTTTCCAGCTCATATCCATCCTGTTGCTTTGCTGGCAGTATGTCTTTCACGTGTCGTTGCGTTTTAGAGCATGCAAGCAGGGAATGGCAGGGGCAGCAAGGTGTTTGTTTGTTATAGTTGTCAGACAAGTGCCAGAAATTGACAGTGACAACCATGAAAGACCGCTGTGGAGTAATTTACAAAGTATTTATGGAGGTTAACTCTGCATTTCTCCTACTGACATTCCTTTCTTTCCTTCTCACTCCTTCATCCTCTGTCATGCTTGATAATTTTCACCCAGTCTGCCTTTTTTGTTCGATTTAAGTTTATTTCAGTTGGTGTTTTTATTTTTCATCTCTTTTAGTTTGGTTATGGTGTTGTTGGTGTTGTGGGGGGTTTCATGAGAAAATGTAGTCTAGTTTAAGACATTTCTAATTTTTGTTGGTTGATTTCTGTCCACGGCTCTCAGTGGAATAACCCTTCCACAGTGTGCAAGTGCTGTGTGTGTGGAGTGGACCTGCATCTGCCACTGCTCTTCTGCATTTACATTCTTGCATTCAAGTGCATCTGGCTTTAAACATACCATAATTTCACTTTGTACTTTTTAGATCATAGTAAGTGTGCGTGTGTGTGTGTGTGTGTGTGTATTTGTCTGTGTATGTGTGAGTGATTTTTGAAATGTGTGTGGGGGTGTATATTGTACAATGAGCAAGTGTGCGTTTGTGTGTGTGTGTGTGTGTGTGTGTGTGTGAGCATGTGCGTGTGTGTACATGTGTGTGTTTGTATGCCAGAGGCATAGACGATAGCTCCTCATAAGCTACTCAATGTATGAGAAGGACTCTGTTGCCTAGCAACACTTGCCAAACAGAGGTAGAGAGTAGAGTCAAGTGCTCTATGACTTCCCCTCTTTTCTCCCTCTCCCTCCCTCTCTCTCTCTCTCTCTCTCTCTCTCTCTCTCTCTCTCTCTCTCTCTCTCACTCTGTCTTTCTCTCTCTCTCTGTCTTTCTTTCTTTGTCTTTCTCTCCCTCCCTCTATGTCTGTCTCTCTAAGTCTCTCTTTGTTTCTCTATCTCAGTCTTTCTCTTACAAACACACATACACACACACACACACTCACATACTCATATACACACACACACACACACTCACATACTCATACACTCATGAACACACACACACACACCCACACACATGCAATGATGATCATTTTTTGTGTGTATATCTATGTGTAGCATTGTATTCCTACACAGGAAGATTATTTTGCATGTTTTAGTTCTGAACATGTTTCACTCGGGATTAGCCAGCACTGACGTATAAGTACAGTGTGTATGACATGAGGTACAGGTGAGAATGTGAGGAGGCTTATGCAATATCCACTGGAGTCATGTGAGCACTATAAGCCAGAAGCCATTTTGAGAGGTCTTCTCTGAACACTGAACAATCTGACTCAGACAGAAAGTGAGAGGAGAGAAACAGTCACACAATGTACACATTGCAATGTTATATAAATGCACGAATATAAATCTTTCTTTCTTTCTTTCTTTCTTTCTTTCTTTCTTTCTTTCTTTCTTTCTTTCTTTCTTTCTTTCTTTCTTTCTTTCTTTCTTTCTTTCTTTCTTTCTTTCTTTCTTTCTTTCTTTCTTTCTTTCTTTCTTTCTTTGGTTTTCTGTAATGTTATTCTGGACAGATTTTTGTTCATCTAAGCTGTTGAATCCCATTAAAATTCTGAGCCCCTCACAGCAGAAGCAAACTCTTAGCGATCCTTCTCCACACATTGTTCCAAAACCACCCAACAGCATGATGTTTTAACAGGTGGGACGGGACTGCTGCTGGAAGGGCCATGAGCTAAGCTGCTCAAAGCTGCAGTAGTTGGTTTGATTTATTTCATCGTCAGTGTAGTCCGGCGGTGTATTTCGTTTTATCTTTTTCAAGCAGATCGTGTTCTTACCCTGTTACATCGCCCAGGCACGTTGCCCTCTTAAGTCAAGCCGGTGAGCGCGTGCTGCTCTATTGGACACTTTTTTCCGCTTTGCAAAAGTGGGAAAGAGGCCTTGTGTTCGCCGTTAATGACCTAGCACGTTTTTTCCAGACGTGACAGCTCCCCTCCACACACCCCACACCCCAACCAACCCCCTCATCCTCCCGCCAACACAAACAGACACACACACACATACTCAGACACACACGCACATACACATACATGGTTGCACTCTCTACCCTGAGGAATTTTCCCTCATGTCTAACAGCTGGTTTTCCATGATTGCTATCATCAGTGAGGTCTCCACTTTCTGTTCTAGCACTGTAGGAACATATGGGAGTCCTCTCAACCACAGCCATGTCCTGTAACTAAACAAATGCTGATGTCCTCAGTGTCACTGACCCAGTGTGCGTGTGTGTATGTGTGTGTGTGTGTTTGTGTGTGTGTGTGTGTGTGTGTGCGAGTGTGTGTGTATGTAGGTATGTCTTTGTATGCTCAAGAGAGGTTTAAGCATGTGAGATGTGTTTTTATATACGTGTGAAGCAAAGTGTGTGTGTGTGAGAGAGAGAGAGAGAAAGAGAGAGAGAGAGTTAGCCTCATCTTTGTCCTCGCTGTGGAGTATTATTAGGGTGTATCAGGGCCATGATCGACCTCATAAATCTTCTTGCCCAACCAGTAGCCTTGACTCCATGTTGCATAAGGCTTGTGTAATCTAATCACTTAGTTAAATAATTGAGCCCTCTGTATTTTTTCTATAGTGACGTCTATTGGAGTCCGTCTTGACATCTGATTATGCTATCACTGCTTCGCATTCCTTTGATTGTTTCTTAAAAGCCATTCGGACCAAATTCAACCAAGAGCCTTTAGTTACCTTTACTTTTACAGACAATACATGTGACAATGATCTCTGCCACAATGGCCCATCTAGTAACACCTGTATCACGTCAGCTTCTGCTATTGCAGTGGTTTGCAGCCAAGAGGACTTCCTGTATTTGTCATGTGTCTGTGTTTGTCATTTGTCAGTTGTTTACACATGCATTGCCCCTGACTCTGCAATTAAGAAAATATCCCTCCATTGTTTATGCTGAGCTTTGTTATGGCCAACTGCTAAATAACAGAAAGCCAGTGTCCAAGATTGTTTCCTCACTGTTACCCACCCCCAATCCCTCTTGTTGTCTCTTTCTCCTCTCCCAGGTTAGTTTAGCATATGCCTATGAAACCAAGGATGCTCTTTGTCTAGTTTTGACCATAATGAATGGTGGCGATCTGAAGTTTCACATCTACAACATGGGCAACTCTGGTTTCGATGAGCAGCGTGCCATCTTCTACGCTGCTGAGATCTGCTGTGGCCTGGAGGACCTGCACAGGGAGCGGATAGTCTACAGGTGCTCTTTCTCTCTCTCTCTCTCTCTCTCTCTCTCTTTCTGCCTGACTCTTGACTCTACCATTCTCTGTCTATCCCTCTCTCTCTTTCTCCCTATGTCTCTCTCTCTCTCTCTCTCTCTCTCTCTCTCACACTCACACACACACACACACACACACACACACACACACACACACACACACACACACCTCAAACACACACACACTCTCTCACAGCGTCGTTTTCTCCCCCCTCTGTGTGTGTGTGTGTATGTACACCTTCCCGTTCCTGAAACATGCATGGTTATATGCCATTATGTACACCATTAGCCTTGCAGCAAGGCATTCATTAGAGCAGGGCTAGCGCTACTCTCTAGTCTGTTTATCGTTTTGTCCTGCTGGTCGTCACAGAAGCCAGGCCCCATATAGTCATGGCAACATAAACATTCCCCCTCCTCATCTGCCTTAGTCCTGCTTTAGATGGACACAAGGGATAACCTCCTTCTCTCTCTCTCTCTCTCTCTCTCTCTGGTTCCTTGAAGATAAAATTCATGCATTAATCAAGTCAATATGTGCCCTTTTTGACCATTTGTGGTTAAATATGTTTTTAATATTATATTTATGATTGTTTCATGGAACCTAGCCCAAGTTATTGTAATAATTTTACCCTTCAGTAAAAAATACAAACATAATACTGAAACCAATCAGAATTTAATTTTATTGTCCTGCAGAGATTTGAAGCCTGAAAATATCCTACTAGATGATCGTGGTAAGGTCTCCTTTTAATCATCCTTACATGGCCTTTCCTTCTTCTTATATCAAAACCTCAGAAAGTTTTGGGTCTTTAGTAGCTATTCACAGGCTAGCTATTCTTTCTGGCCCTGCAGCAACATCAGATACACTTCAGTGTCAGATAAACATTTTAACAAACTAACCAAAGCTGTACTTTATTCTGTATTCTTTTCTGCACACTTGCAGATTTTTTTGTTAAAAATGGAAACAAAGCAGCACTTAGGCAGGATGACTATTCAAAGTGATCTGTTTTGCCCTGGTAAAGTGACCAGCTCTAATGTGTGTGTTTGCCCTCCTCTGTCTCTGTCTGTCTCTGTCTGTCTCTGTCTGTCTGTCTCTCTCTCTCTGCTCTGCTCTGCTCTGTCCTGCTCCAGGGCACATCCGGATTTCCGACCTGGGACTGGCTGTCCAGATTCCGGAGGGAGAGACGATAAGGGGGCGCGTGGGCACAGTGGGCTACATGGGTAAGGGTTGCACAATGGCTGACAAACCTCAATGAAAACTTACATTCAACATGGCTGCCAGTGAACATGCTGTAAAAGATATCAACTAGACTGTTTTAAACAGATAGCCTGCACATCTTCACGAGAAAGACAGAAAAAAAACTGCTGGCTGAAAATTGAGACAATACAAATGGATCAAACATTCAAAAATCCCTCATTTTGAAGTCAGATATTTAGCCTGGTAAACCAGCCCCTCGTACTTAATTTCATGTTGTAAAGAGGGTCTGGTCTTGCTGCATTGAAAAGGATTTCTTGCTGGAGGTGTAGACTTTGCTAAAGTTTAAAACAGGTGGCTCTGCCTTTACCCAATCGCTAACGTCTGGTTGTGACGTACGCAATTAGCTTACGTAGGCACTACAATTCAATTGTAGCACACAAAGTCAACATCATCGCTCACGAACACTCCCTCAGTTTGTTGTTTGGCTTGGAGTCGCTTGGTCCGAATACCTGAATGTCAACAGCAGCAAAGCCAGACCCTCTGTACAAAATGAAATAAAGTACAAGGGGCTGGTTTACCAGCTTATCAGATATTGGGCTTTAATCAATACTTTTGTAGAAAACTACTGAAAGAGATTTTGAGGAGTGTTAGCTTAGCTCTCTCTAGTGATATTCAACTTTTACCTTGCACTGGGATACATCTGTTTTACTAGAGTGTTGCTATTGGTGTTCTCCACAAGTCCTTCATGGTACTGACTCTACCTTGCTTTTCATCCTTGGGGCAGCTCCCGAGGTGATCCAGAATGAAAGCTACACCTTCAGCCCGGACTGGTGGGGGCTGGGCTGCCTCATTTTTGAAATGATCCAGGGCCAGTCTCCTTTCCGCCGCCGCAAGGAGCGCGTGAAGCGTGAAGAGGTGGATCGCCGAGTGCGCGATGACCAGGAGGAGTACTCAGACAAGTTCTCTGAGGAGGCGAAGGACATCTGCCGAAAGGTGACTTCACACTCCAGATGTTTTTCTTTTCTTTCTTTTGCTTCTATCATGATTGAATCCTTGTAGGATAGCACACCCAGTCTCCATCAGTGAGGCAACCAGTAGAACCCCTTGCCAAAATATTGCGTGCATACATCTTATCAAATTTTGTACATATGATTACCGCAGTTATCCTTGTGGCACATACTCTTGCGTGATGCTGGTGGCCAAAAGCAAAGCAAACACCAGTGTCATAACCTGTCAGGATCTATTATCTGGTTTCCTTCTATTCAGAGATTATAATACTACATTTATCGTAGTTCATAGAACATTTGAGAAGTGGTCTAAGTGACCTTAACACACCCCAACAAAATGTGGTGTTTGGGTCAATGTAGAACTCCATGTGAAAATGGTAGCAGCCACCAACTCAGTAGACAGGATTAGACTCTGTCCAAAACAGGATCATGTTCCAACAAAAACATCATAAAAATTGAATTGTCAGACCACAAGAGAGCTAAATTTAAAGTTGGTTCCCAAAACATATCACAAGTATTTTGTTGTTGTGAAAAGCCCCAGTGACCCTTTCCATCACAAACAAATAACATGCCAGCATAGCAGACCAGTCCCTTTATCAGTGTAGCTGATCTGTGACCTTGCCATCACATGTGACAAATAGCCCTGAAGCACTCATTGAAGTTAAAATTGTGTAGTTCACTTCACTTATCTCATAATGTGGCTCACAGACACGAAAAGTGTTCTTGTGTAACAACTGCACACACACACACACACAAACACACACAAACACTCACACAAACACTAAGTGTTTATTGATCGTTATATCATTCTAGGCGTTGACATGCTATGTGCATTTGAAGGCAGATTCAAGACCATGAAAATGTTCATATTTTTAGGTTTACACTAAGTTGCAGTAATCAACACTGATTAAAAAAAAAAAAAAAAACACCTTTTTAACTATCCAAAAACAGAACACTGCACAAGAATACGAAGCCACAGAGACTAGCTTGAATAGCTTCAAAGGTACCCCCTATGTAGATAGATATACACTAAAAACAGGTTTTAGTCCAAGAAATCTGTGAGTAAAAAACAAACATAGTTTACGGCAAACATGAGGAAAAGAGGATGAGCGCAAACAAGTTAAAATCCTCTTAGGCCCACTCTGTAGACAGCACTGCTGGGGTACAGAGGAGGGTGAGCCTTGTGTGTGATCCTGTGTGTGTGTGTGTGTGTGTGTGTGTGTGTGTGTGCCTGCACACAAGTGTGTGTATGTGTGTGTGGAGTTGGGGGTTAATGGCTCCGTATAGTGCCCTGTGTAACAACATGGAATATTGTGACCTTTGGGTTCAGCTCAACAAAAGTCTCCCATCGGGATCGCCTCTGACTTTCTAGTGATTTTACAGATTGTATCGTCAGATTGATATCATCCCAGACTGAGAATAGAATAACTCGAATAACTGTGTGTTTGTGTATGACAGAGAGAGAGAGAGAGAGAGAGAGAGAGAGAGAGATGGGGGTAAATAAACTTGGTCTTTTTTTCATGTGGAATTTTGCTAGATGGTGCAAGTTGTCATCATTTTAGTTTTAACAGTGAAATTTGACAATTGCAGAGAGTCAAAGACAAAACAAGTTAACACTTGATTATAAATGATTCAGGTATGCCTCACCAAAACCCATTTCTTAAATGTCACATTAATCAAACATCTTCTATGCATGAAGGGAGATTGGTAACTTCTCAATCTTCCTTACCTATTCTGGGGGATTTTTTTCACTTTTACAACTTAATCAGTTAAGTGAGGTTAGAGGGGCATCTGGGGTGTACTGCCCATTTCTGGTTCAGCCAGAACATTTCAAAAAGATTCGGGTCCAGGCTCAATTGAGAGGCAGAATCTTTTTCAGCCTGCAGTTTTCAGTTATTGTGCTGAAATTCTTTGGAACATGACCCATACTCATCACCATCGCAGCTTCAACTCCATGATGAATGCAACAGCATTCTTTTAAACAATTTTTTGACAGGCTTCAGAATTAATGGTTTCCTTCGTTGTGTGCAGCCATTCAGGTCCTTGGGCAGAAAAGCACCCCTAGACCTTCCCCCCTCTTTCACGAATGTCTAATGATATGGCTTTCTTCTGGTTCTTGAGACATACACCTTTATTCCTGATGCAGCTACCAATGTCAGTAAATCTCTATATGTATGTTTGGGTTTAATTTTGCCTGGTTTATGTTTGTTGTGTTCCTTGGGGGTAGTGTAGAAGGATATCCATCTGGCTGAGCTAAGATGAATGCTCACATATAAGTATTTGCCTGACAGTGGACTGACAGATCTAAACTCTGTTAGGGCTGTATTTATCGCTTTCCCCAGACTGATGTCTTCTGAGATCATTGTTTCTCTTAGCATGATTCACCTGTGTGGTATATATTGGTGCTACATTTATGTTTTAATCAGTACTGCCCAAACTCCTCTCTGAAGATCTTATTTAAATGGCCTGTTCAAATGGTTAATTTGACACCCATGTCTGCCCTCTAAAAAGGTATATAAAATGAAAATGTGATAGATAGATAGATAGATAGATAGATAGATAGATAGATAGATAGATAGATAGATAGATAGATAGATAGATAGATAGATAGATAGATAGATATTCACATTTCAAGCATGAGTATATTTGAATTATTATATGTGAAAGCCTCCCTTCAAATGGTCACACTAATGCTGGTTCCAGCACTGCACTCTAATGCTTAAAGCTGTTTTCACACTTAAAAGGTTTTGGATGATGACACTGCTTTGTTGTCCAAATGACATCATCATGCGCAACATCCTGTCTCAGACACCCTCAACAATGGAATGCGAGCCAGCATGTTCCTCTTCCTTCAGAGTTTCCAGTGCTGGAATGAGTCATTCATTGCACTTTTGCAAGATCTATAGCTCAATCGCATTGTCAGCTTTTCAGGTCTTTCCTGATTGATATCACTTGGTTTACAGCCGACAGCCTAACAGCACAAACAGTACAAAAAACAGCACAGTCCCCAAAGCTGCTTGTTGGGTTCATATATCATCGCATCATAGAGTGCATCTAAGAATAAAAAAATGAAATGACCAACCAGTAAAAAAAAACACCTAAGAACAGAAAAAAAATAATGTGAGTTGTGTGCATGGATGTTTGGCAGTGTCATGGAACACCAGTGCACCAGAGTGCGAAGTGGCTACTGGAATAGAAATCTGCTAGGAAACACAGTGGGGTTGATTGTAGATTGTAGCTGATGCAGGTCTGGTGGTCCTTGATGAGATTTATAGGGCTTCTTAATTGGAAATAGTGAGTGGGCCAGCACAGAACAGACTAAGGAGCACTGACGCTTTCATAACGCCCCCAGAAGGGATCAGGGATTAGAATCACACTGAGAACAACTGTAATTGACCCCAAGAAGCCAGACGTTCAAGGCTGTAGCTCACTTTATATTTCTCTTGTGCTCTTCTAATGTTGTTTGCGATCCTTGCTCGCTCTGTCATACACACTCTTTCTATTGAGGATGGTAGTACCTCATAGACTGTTTTAAATTTGAATGTAAATATTAAAAAAGAAAAAAAAATCTGCTTAGCCATTTTCAATCATTTCACATTTATTCAAAAAAACAAAAAAACAAAGCAAAGTCTTTTCTTGTTAATCTATGGGAGATCCCCCCATTGAACAAAAAAAAAAAATTCACAGTGATACTCAAAAACTCATCTCGATAAACTTTATTGTTTACTCACTGGGTAACACATCTGCTTAGCCAGACAAGCCACTGCTGATAGTCAAAAAGCTGCACTCCAACAATGCCAGCCATGTGAAAGGCTTTTTTTTAACACGCTTTCCCACCGTATTTCCTGTTTTGGTCAATGTGAGTGTGTTTTCTTTTTTCACCACAGCTGCTAGCAAAGGACCCCAAGGAGCGTCTGGGTTGCCAAGGTGGGGGTGCGACGGAGGTGAAGCAGCACGTCATTTTCAGGAACATCAACTTCAAGAGGCTGGAGGCCAACATGCTGGACCCGCCCTTCTGCCCTGACGTGAGCCAATGCACTGAATGCATTTCTGATCTCTCTTTCGCTTTGGTCTTTGTCTCAATCAATTTTTTTTCCACTGAATTTTTTAATCACTGTAATTTTAAATGTGTTACACTGATTTATGTTGTTTTAGGATAAATAGGATAGTGTAGTAAAAATGCATTCCATGTGTCCTCTATAACTTTCAAGAAACTAATACACATGTATGCTTACAAAAAATCCCAATGGCATCTTTTAAAATAAATGATAACTCAAAGTAGCTCTTCATAAACTTCCCTGGAGTTCCCATTTCTTCCCTTGAGTTACAGTTGAGAGTTGATTTGGGGGCTGAGAACTGCTTTTAGTGTCTGGTCTGTTGCCTTCACAGCCCAGGGCAGTCTACTGCAAGGATGTTCTGGACATTGAACAGTTCTCCACTGTCAAAGGCGTCAACCTTGACCCTACGGATGATGACTTCTATCACAAGTTTGTCACAGGGAGTGTCTCCATCCCATGGCAGAATGAGGTATTGCAACTGTTGGAGCAGTCAGTTCATTTAGTTACTTACTTACTTACTTACTTACTTACTTATTTATGTATTTACTTATTTATTTGTTTATTTGTTTGTTTGTTTATTTGTTTATTTATTTATTTATTTAATATTACACACAAACCCACACACACACATTGGATGAGGTCTCTATGGATACAGGTGCTGAGATATTTAAATGCATGACTCAGTCCTTGTTGGATTTATGCAACGTAAAACTGGAATTTAACCTAAACGTATTTTGTGTGTGTGTGTTCGTGTTTGAGCATGAGTCTTTGCATCTCCCCATGTATTACTACTGACTGTGTGTTGGTGTGTTTATTTCTGAATGTGTCCTGGCAGATGATTGAGATGGAATGCTTCAAAGAGATCAATGTGTATGAGATGGACGGTGTCCTGTGCCCTGACCTAGACGTAAACAAGCCCAACCCGCCACCAAAGAGAGGCTTCTTCTACCGCCTGTTCAGAAGAGAGGCAAGTGCTAGTGCCGCGCCGGCCACAGTGCGTGGGGGAGGGGGTTAAGGTATTTCTCTGAATTCTTCTGGCTTCTCTCTCCTTCAGCCATCCGCTCCGCACGCATCCTGTGAGTTGCACTCAGGCATGCCTGTGAGTTGCCATGTTGAAGACACGCCATAACGGCCGTTAATCCTCTAACCGCATCAACATACATACATGCTAACCTGTCTCTGTCCTCATGACCTGTTTGCTCTCTGTCATCTTCACAAGCTAGGCTCACGTGCTCACTTTCATCCAGCCCGATCCCATGGCCACTCTATAACCACACAGCTTCCTGGAAGGAGCACACCGGCATCTTGCTACATGCTTTTCATCAAAATCAGATATTGATGGAGGGATTTTCTCCTCTCGCTTTCATTTTCACACTTTCACCTCCTACCTGCTTGCTTAGTGTTGTTATGTCTGTTCATGTAACCATCTTGATGAGTTTGTTCCTGCATCTCTCTCTCTCTCTATCTCTCTCTCTCTCTCTCTCTCTCTATGTGTGTCTGTGTCTGTGTGTGTGTGTGTGCATGAAACAGCAGCATCTGTTTTGCAGTGTGCCTAACAACAAGCAGTGATGTGTTGTTAATGTGTGTGTGGTGTTAAGGGATGTTGTTCATGCAGTCAGTCTGATGCCCTCTCCACTGAGTGTGTGTCTGTTTTACAGGTGTGCTTTAAGAGTGGCTACAGTGAAGAGGAGGAGGAGCCCTCGCGACATTGAACCACTCCCTTGCCCTTGCTCCACCCCATTGGTCAGCTGCCAGTCACAACGCAGATCTTACAAACTCCATGAATGTTAAACTAACTGTATTTATGAATTGTAACAAAAGTGTATTATAATTCAAGAAAAAAATATGAGTTTAAAGATTTTGTACATTTGTACTTGAATTATGTCTAGATGTATATTTTCACTAAAGGTTGTATTGTACAAAAGCCATATGAGTACCACTTGAATGCATACACAGCATTGTTTTCTTTTTATCATTTTGGAATGAGTATGAACATGTGTATTTAAGGAGATTTTTTTAATGAAGCACAGTATGGTATTCATTGACTTTTTTTTGTTAATTTTCCAAGGTAGCATCTGGCCTTTTGTTTGTATGGCCTTTATGTCTGTATTGCTTTTAGTTAATGTAAAGTTTTTTTTCTCTGACATTTACTTGCACCAAGCTGCAAGTTGATTTGCCAATTAAGCCCAAATGGGTCAGATGAAATGTGTCAAAACGGCCAATAGAGTTTAAGGGAGTAAAGGCGTTTCCCAGCTACATTCTGATAGGTCATAGAGTTAGTACTTGGTCTTGTTGGCCAAAAGGCTCTTTTCAGTAGGTGTTTACTACTAGTAACAAAAGCTTGAAATATTTTTTCTCTTTTTTTCCACTATCGTTCTTTTTTTTTGTGTGATTTGCTTCAAAGCTTGCCTCACTGTTACAATCATTATCATTTGTAGAAAGCGTAGGTGGCTTGTATTCTTGTCAGGTAAGACTTCAAGTCACTCCTAAGGTGTAAGACTGGAGAGATAACTTGCCTCAGTTTAAAAAGACCATTGCCAGTACCTTTCCACTCTGGTAGTTAAGATTGAGAAAAGAAATGCGTAATCTGAGTTCAGATGAGTGGAGTGTGATGATGCATGGCTGGCAAATCAAGACTTGTGCTTGGATGTAAGTGCAATGTGACAACCATGCACATTGCAATAGTACAAACTGTCTTTGGACACTGCACAGAGAAATATTAAGTTGTATACATCTTCTTGAAACTTTTGATGATCCTCTTGAATTTAACATTCCAAATATCCACAGATATGCTAAAGGGTACTTAAGATGAGTGTCTTTTGTGTATGTGCGTGTGCCAGTTTAGAAACTGGCACAAGAATGTCCATGCCTTAAATTAAAACCTGAAGATCTGTAATTGAATAGATCTCTCCTGTGCATATTCTCGCTATACATTGGAAAGGATCAACACAGTTGTTTATTTACAGGTCATTGTGCATTGATTGTTGCCATGATGCATGATAAAAATATCAGAGATAACCTAGTTAAATTTTATAATGTGTATTTTGTGATTTCATCCCACACACATTAGCCAAAAACTCATGCTATGCACACTTAGTTACACAACATGTCTTGACTACCTTTTTAGAAATATTTATGGGCCATTTCTGAAACAGTTTGACTTTCATTTACCAGCACGAGAGGCAAATGAGCTGTATGACTCTGTTGTATTTAGTCCATATCAAAGCTACTTTGAGGCAAAGCATCACCTTACATTCCCCATACATTATCTCAAAACATCCATCACCTTCTTAGTTTTTTACCCATTACATAGCCTGTTTTAAATTAGGGTCTGAATAGCTGGGCACACTCTGAATGGCATCTCTGTCACTACATATCAGTCGACTTTCTGCCTGGCCCCTCATTGCCATTCTTCCTTTTGTAGGTTTCTTACCTCTCCTTCTCTCATTCTTACAGTGCTGTCATGTGAACTGAGTAGTACTGGATAAAGGCCTGTATCAGCAAGTTGAGCATATACTCACCCTAGTTGAGGCTGAGCAACATGTGCCCTTGTTATAATGACCTGCAGTACACAAACTAGTCTGAAAAGTACAATTGGCCTTGTTATTAAAGCTGTAGTGAGGAAACATGAAAAGTCGTCATCCTTTTTTATGCAATGTTTCATACTCAAGTGAATGAGCTGAGTAAACCTGCCATCCCCATACCAAAACATTTGTATTTGTTAAGTGGTTCAAATGTAGGTCTGAAGGTGAAGCTTCTTCTTGGGCAGGATGCTGACATATAGTTATTGCTCATGAGCAGAACAGCTCAGAGAAAAGCTTAACTGACTTGGTTTAAATGTTTTTGTTTGTTTGTTTAGTTGTTCTTTTTAACTGTATATGTATTATAATTTTAATGCTGTGAAAAATCAGAGACTTTTATAACATTTTCTTTCATTCTCTAGTTTAATCATGTGTGCATGTTGTACTGTATTAATGTCAACCAACTTGGGATGGCACACCCCTTACAATGTGGGGTCCTCCACTCTCCTGCTTGTAAATAAAACCTGGGGGATGATAGAGACAGTTGGTCTGAAGTAAGCTGTCGAAGAGTGCTTGAAAGCTTTCCTGTCACTGAGGATGCACGTCTTCTCCTCTGGGTCTTTGCTAGGCTCCTAAATCACATTCAAAGGCCACGTGCATTTGTTTCTGTGAAAATCTCTACGTGCTTTCAATGTTCATCGATTTTTTTTTTGCTTGTAAGAGCACTGTGTGATTGCTCGGGGTGTGTGTGTGCGTGCATATATATATATATATATATATATATATATATATATATATATATATATATATATATATATGTGTGTGTGTGTGTGTGTGTGTGTGTGTGTGGAAAAAACACCATTTTCATGTGAAGTTCATTAGAGACACAATTGAGCTTTAAGATCCATTGTGCTGTACAGCATTCCATATTTACACCTATTTAGTACTTAATGCTGCTCTAAACTGCTGCTCAGCTGCTTTCCCCTCAACTGTCTGCAGGGTGGCCTGACTTGCCTGTCAAACATTACTCTGCTTCCAATGTTATGTCATTCAGGATGCTGTATTAAACCCTGTCCTTTACTTCCTTGCATTTACGTTTAAAATACACAACTATAGCATTACAGAGATGAGAATAGCTCTCAGGATTTTCGTTATGTTCTTTTTCTTTATTTCCATCAACGTCTAATGTATCAGCAAAGGGAATAATATCATCACTGTTTATAAGAACACATACAAGTTTAGCCTTTTAAACATATGTGCCAATTATCATTCTCTGTACTCTTCATACCTTTTTTTCCCATTCCAACAGCACACATCAGCTTATTCTTATGTCCCAACACTTTGTCAGCAAGGAAGTCTGGCTTTGTACATGTTTGAATGTGTGCACAAAGTGTATTTTAATGTCTGCTAAAAATGAAGATGATGATAATAAAAAAGTTGAATTTATCAAGCATGTATTGGTTGTACAATTCAGGTTCCTTGTCTGTTAACAATTATCTGGTGCCAACATATCAGAACTGTTGGTTGATATATCCATATCTTTACAAGGGAAGCGGTTGGGTTTTTATTTTGTAGTTGTACAGTAATGTCACAACCACTGCGGTCAATGTAATTCTTGTTCTATCACTGGGTGTTGTACCATATCTGACATTTGTAATTATTAAATAATACACTGCCATTTGTACAAAAGGAAAACAAGAACACTGTGTCTTTATTTCCTATTGATGTACACTTCACTGTGTGTGCGCGTCAGGGATATTCCTTGCTTTGGGAACTTGATTGTTGAATGGAATAGCTATTGGTGTAAATGCTTATTTTGTTGGCTGATTATGCATTTTGGGAAAGGTGATGGTAACACATTTACTTCACTCAGCAAATACTAAACCAATATTTAAAAAACAAATGTGAATTTGTATGTGCCTACGTGGGCTAACACAAAATGACCAAAGTAATTCTTTTCATGATTTTGAGATCAAAATGTGCTCAGTAGCAGAATTCCAGTTCATTTGACAGTGCTTTGTAACAGTTCAAGTTCACTGAGCACTTTTTGGTTTGATTGTGTGGCACAAAATGTAGTTGTGTAACTCTTAATTTATTGCAAAGTCTCTCTTTGATTAGTTATCAAATATATGTTTACAAAAGTCATGAACAGCCTGAGTCAGTCTTACCACTAGCGTTTTTGGGGAGTCCCAATGCTGGGGATGCTGGCCTTCCAGGCAATTTGAGCATGTCTATAAAGGGAATTTTTCCAGATTTAAAAGATTGCGGATACTGAGTTGTAGACGAAACCTGAAAACATATCTGGTACTAGTGAAGTGTATAATTTAAAATACAAACAAAATTCTTTAACAAGTGAGACAATAGGCTAGGCTAGGCCTAACTCTTTATTTCCCACAACATCACCACCATGGTTTAGCCTACGACAGCAGAAACAAAAAAGTACGTCTGCATATGTTTGTATTTTGTGACTACCGAGACTAACTTTGAATCCAATCTATAACTGAATGGCAGTAACAAATATAGGATCTAACAAATCTGCACAAACACAGCATAGACTCTGGAGCAAATAAGTTACAGTAGGACACACCCATATTACCGTCAGGGGACTTCCGAGTGGAATGCAAGAAATTCAGTGTTGTGCGGTTGGCTTCTCTAACCCCAAGGTCTCGCATACTGCCCAAAGCTTTTCATTGGTTTACTCTGAGCTCTAACATTCCGCTTATGCTGACTAGCTTGTGGAAGTCAACCGGAAACTTTTAGTTTTTGATATTAGCATTTAAACACTTCCTGGTTTGTAAGGCAAAATCTGCGGGAAAATGAATGGGATTTTCACAAATCCCCCAAATATGGTTTCAGCGAAACAAAGGCAACAGATAGCCTAAGCATTCCATGGACTAAGTTAAGATGTAGGCTTAGCTATCGGTCTATCTTTTGCCTTATCTCATAAACAATGATTTTGCTACCCAGTTAGTAGCCTAAAGAAGACAGACTGGCATGCAGCTTCCCAGCATGTCGCATCCATGGTACCAAACTCTTCACTCAGCATGGGGTTAAGGAGGTTACATGCTCCGCGACGTAGAATGTTAGACCAGCATCAAGTTGTCGCCCTCAAATAAGGATACTTTCTGTTAGCTTGAGTTAAGGGGGGGGGGGGGGGGGTTGTTGTGAGACCATCTGTATTTCCTATAGATAAATAGTTTCTACTTCACATATGTGGCGCATTAGGCAACTGAACGACCTTGTAGTCTGTAATCAGTCTTTACCTACTATACAGTAAGCAACCGACATACTTTAGAGATAGAAGTCTGCGGTCTATGGAAATCGCAGGTGCATATAGTTTTATTGAGCAGAGATCAAGAGCAGAGAACGCGAGATCTCTCAAAAACGACCCCGGGCTGTCGATTTTCCAAACCCCTATTTATTTATCAGATTTGTTTTTTTCCCCTTATTTCTTATTTAGAAGCGGAATGAGCAAAATGTTATTCGACGGCACGCAGAACTGCATGCATCGCTTGGATATTTTGTTCAGGGGTTCGGCAACGTGACGCTTAAAAAACAAAATCCCCGAACCTAGTGTCTTACCGATCCAATCCTATTTCAAGCAAGCTAATGTCACGCTTCCATTGCGCATTCCCTTTGTCAATCAAATTTACCATTCCCTGATTGGATGAGGGTATTGAGAGGCCTCCCCAGCTGTCACAACACTTCCTAGTGAGGCTGATGGGACGCATCATCAGAGATGGCTTTTAGAAGTCGAATGGTACATCATTAACGACCACTTTATTTAATGAAGATATTGTTGACAAATAAAACGTTCTAGCAGCTAAAGAAGACGGGAGCGGTGGACGGAAGCCGTCGCAAGCAGTGTCTATCACGTGCGACGCGCTACGACCGCCTGCTTCCTTGCAGCATTTTTATCGTCCCTGCAGCTTATGCTAGCGGGCTAGCTAGCTCATTTGTAAATATTAGCCAGATAGCTAACGTTAGCGACATCTGGTCCCGTTAAAAATGGCCACCATGGAGAAACTGATGAAAGCCTTTGAGTCTCTCAAGTCATTCCAGCAACAACAGGGACCACCGTCGGCTGAAGAGCTTGTTCAGAAACAGTAAGTCAAGTAATTGCTGATTGCGCTTCAGTCTGTAAGCAGATAGCACTGGTTGGTTGAAGTTTCTGCGGCAGACTTAGACACTTGATTAGCTCGAATGTCCAAAGCAATCATTTCCAAATGAGTTACTCATCACGTTTAGACCCTTTGTCATGTGATGCTTATCAGAAACATTCCACCCACAGACAGCTATGAAGCCACGGGCATATGGTGTTTATTGTTGACAAACAGTATTAGCTCGCAAAACGTTTTGTATGGCAATGGTTAGCTAGTTAGCTTTATTACAACCTAACTAGCTGATATGCGTTGCACCTTTCAAATCCTGTTGTCCTTTAGTTCTGTCTCACCAGCGTTAGCCGATCGACTGCAGAGACAGAGTCGCGCTTGCCATTGGACATGTTAGTTTTGTAGCTGTTGTTAGAATTTCTGACGCACATAGGCTTTTAATTGAACAATGACGTAATGCATCAGTTCGGCCAGCTCTGCGGTTTATCCGATAGCTAGCATGCATACAAGTAGCCAGCCAGTTTATGTCAGTCCAATGTGACCCGCACTTGTCATTTCATGTCATGACTTAGCTACACTTGAACAGACAGCAGGCTACCTGTCTAAACATTACGACTGTCGCACTGAGTGGTATAATTACCACCTAGGCTTACTTGGTCGACTCTACAAGTGTAAAGCAAACATTGCCCTTGAAATGATGTTGCTGTTGTGGTTGGGTTACACCGTAACTGAATTTGTCCCTAAATTACTGAAATCACTTCAGACCCCTTTTTTCTTCATGTGAATACATTTGTCCACGTGAATACCCTAACAAAATATCCTCATCATTACTATAAACATTCTGGCTGTAATGTTTTCAGTGAGTTGCAGTGGCAAATTCTATGGTTATTTTATTGAGTTAGTAGGTAATGGTCTATATCTAACTTTAGATAAATAAGAAAATAAAGAAATTCTGTGTTGTAATGTTGAGCGTAATATATGAAATACAATAAAATTATTACACACTATAGAAAATAATGCAAACTGTGACTTTGACTGTGACTGTGAAAATAATGCAAACTGTATTTTGATCTAATGGGAGATGTGTCTTATAGGCCTAATCAAACAACAATAAGACATCACCCTCACAACTTACATGTGTTATCAGTTATTCCTAATTGGAATTCATGTTTTACAACATCATATGCATGATTTGAGATTTACATCTGGAAACATTTCCCAGATTCAGTTTGCTCTCTTAAGCTAGTGTAGGCCCAGTGTAAAAGCCAATTTACACATACCACTGCTCCTGTGAGGCATGTTGACAAAAGGAGTGTAAAGCTAATTAGCAACTGTGTTTTTTGAGTTTATGTAACCAATACAACGTGAGGAAGGAGAGAGACAGTCCTTAGCAGGTGTTCACATTTCATCTGAGATTTGTGTATGTCCAGTGATTTTTCAACTAAGGCTGAATACTTGTTGAGACTTGTATATTAGACTCCCTAGATCATCTCAGTGAGGAAAACAGATGGGCATATTTCTTTATTGTACATAATTATATACCTAATAACCTTGGCAAGCTTACCTTGGAGATTGTCAGACTAAGTCAAGAATTTTCTGTAATGTCACGTTTTGGGTCTTTTTTTTTACTTCACATTAATTTGAGGTGGCCTTTTTAAAATGTGTCATTCAGTTCTGTTTCTACGTCTCAATTTTTTTTTTTTTTCTGCCTAAATCCTAATCAAAGTAAACATCCTTCTGTCTATCAAGGAAAAAAGACCTTGCTACCACCAAAAAGGATCGGGTGACCCACTGTCTGACGATATGTGAAAATATTGTGGCACAGTCTCTAAGGTATGAAATTTACTCTTGAGAATAGTCACAGCAGTTGCACTCAGATGATGGTTCAGTGATTATTTGTTGTCTGATGCTGCAGAGTCTAGAAAAGAAAGATAATATTCAGATATTTTCAATTATGCTGTAATATTAGAGCAGCTTCTCATGCACACACACAGTTTTTCAACTGTTATGCCTAGTCATTGTTTAAGTTGATGCATGAGGCATATTAGTGTAGTTAATGTAAACTGATAAACAGAAATGGATATCTATTTTATGGCTTTTCACATCCCTGGGTATTTGCCTAGTCTACATAGAGCAATAGCCTCCGCAGAACAGCTTCAACAGAAGATATTCTCATTAGTTGGTAGTCTAGTTGATAATCATCCCAAATCAAACATACGACTGTCATAAATACATAGCAGTAATAAGAAGTCCTTTGGGGTATTCAGTGACTGGACGATTTAAGCTGGCCAGTTGCATCTGCAGCATTTGTAGAGTGACTAGAGCCCCTCTCTTTTTTGCCCCTCATGGTGCTGGGATCAGAACCTCACCAGAGTTCCAGAAGCTGCTGGGCATTGCCATGGAGATGTTCCTGCTCTGCACTGACGACAAGGAGTCTGATGTCAGGATGGTGGCAGACGAGTGCCTCAATAAAATCATCAAAGTGAGAGAACGTTGCATTCCATGCCAATTGAATACTTGTCCTAACTTACGCAAGATAAGATTTACTCAGGCTGTATTGAAATGTACAGTATTTTGTTTAGGACAAGGATTAGGGATAATCATTATCTGTAGTGACAAAGAATATGTCGTATCAGACGTTTCCATCCTGGACAATGTTATTTGAACACCTGCAGAGTAAGGCACAGACGGAGCTTGGGTGCTGCTTTGTGTTTTCAGATTCTTTGCTTCATCAATCTGTTCTGCAAGGTCCTGTGACCCTGATACTATTGTGTGAAATTTCTCATGTCTCTCAGGCATTGATGGACTCCAACTTGCCTAGGCTGCAGCTGGAGCTGTACAAGGAAATTAAGAAAGTAAGAGAATCTACCACATGAGTAAATCAGAGATACTGGCAAACTACTAATTTGAACTTGAAAATCAAATGATTGGCAATTATGTTGGCATTCTGCAACGTAATTTTACACTGTCAAGATCATCACAGTCATTACCAAGATCACAAAGATAATTATCAGTGTGACTAAATTAAAATGTTCAGCCATAAATTATCTGATGTGTAAATTCTATGTGTTTCTTCTGTAGAATGGTGCCTCCCGTAGTCTGCGTGCTGCCTTGTGGAGGTTCGCTGAGCTGGCCCATCTCATCAGGCCGCAGAAGTGCAGGTGTGCATCCTTGGGCTGCGCACAGTTGGTCCATGAAGGCCCCCCGTGAAGATGCTAACATGTGGGGAGGGTAGGAGGGTTAGAGTGCAGTAGTCTGGGTAATGTTTCATGGTATGCACAGGGCCCATAGTGAGACAGGATTAGTAAGATAACAGGAAGTAAAATTATTGCTGCCTCTGAGTGAGAGTTTGGCTCATAAGTCTGAGATTTTTCTACGAGTGTTAGACACAGCTGTTTTTTTGTTGCTTTTCTAGTTTTGTGTCAGTCATGACTTTATCATCTTTGGTTTACCCTTCGGTCCCTCTTTCCTACCCTCTTACTCTTGTAGACCCTATCTCGTGAACCTTCTACCCTGTTTGACACGAATCACTAAGCGACAAGAGGAGACGGTACAAGAAACATTAGCCTCAGCTATCCCCAAGATCATGTCTGCCCTGGGTCACTTTGCCAATGATGGAGAGATCAAGGTGAGGTTGGCTTGTTTTCCTTCCATAACCAAAGCTGCTAAGGCAATTAAGCCAATTAATCTTAACCTGTTTTTTTTTTTTCAAATGTTGTTTTTGTGAGGAAGAATATGAAACCAATTCATTAACGACTTACTGGACTTTTCCATCAGTGCATTCTTTTTCCTTCATTCCCAGTTGTGGTAGCATGCTCTGCCTGTCCAACACAGCCTGCTTCCACTAATATTACTTGTGTGTAGAGGTACTGTGGTCCACTCACTTGAGGAGATAGTGCTCCAAATTCTCTTTAGTTTTTATTAGTTCTGTTAAAGTGCAGTATTTTGGTAAAGTCGAGTAAGGGCACACATTAGTCAGTGCTCTGTTAATTGCATCCTCCGACAGGCAGTACTGTGTGACACACATCACTGGTGTGGCCCATGCAATTTGTGCTAATTGCCTGATTTGCTGGGGAGCATGCAGTATTGGAAGCTGATGCTGGGGCACTTTGCACTAACCTGCCAGTTGCACCTCCGGTGTATTGTCTCCAGCAGCCCATAGGGTTACATCATGTGCTAAATATGGCAGATGATGTTGGCCTGTGTGATTGAATTATCCATGACGTTGTTGCCCCCTGCCACACTCAGAACAACACACACACACGCACACACAGTAACACTCACACTCATGCACAACCACATATAAGCCCTCTGCAGGTTGCCAGGTTGCAGCACTCTGGAGAGGCAACAACCCACTTCCTTCTCAATGAGTAAGGCTGTGTTTTGGTCTCTGAGTTTCTCCAACACACACACACACACACACACACACACACACGCACACACAAACACGCACCCATATGCTCCCACCCCCACATTCCAAGGGGACTGCCGGTGAGTGCTGTGTGCAAGCACCTCTAGTCCTCTTAGCTGACGCTGTTCCCCTGCACTCCCTGTGCCCATGGCTGGTACTGTACAAAAGCATTCTCCTAGACAGGACTTTGAGAGCTGTTTGCATAAGGTCAGCTTGCTGTCAGTTTCATTTTATGGTATATTTTTAACTGCAATGCAATGTTATTTACTTGGAGTGTGTATTATTGTATTGCATCTGGTATGCTGAATTTAGGTAATTAAATATGCTGGGAAGATTATTTTACTTATGTCCTGGTTAAACATGTATGGACATGGTCATTAATGTGTTTATTGTAGGGATGACAGATTATGTGTTTGGGCATGTATAGATTGGCATCTGTCATTTATTAACAAAAACAGAGAAATTAAAGCATATTAAAATTTACCTTAAAACAGTGTTGTAACCTTAGTTATTTGTTCATTACAAACAGTGATGTTTGCTAATATTTATATTAAAGTGAATTCTTAATTATTAATACTTCTCCCTACCTTTCTCCCTGTTGTTTGTCTCTCTTTTGTGTATGTGCATGTTCTACTCAGGTGCTGCTAAAGGCATTTGTAGCCAACCTGAAGTCAAGTTCCCCCACCATCCGCAGAACCGCAGCCAGCTGTGCTGTCAGTGTGTGCCAGCACTCACGCAGGACACACTACTTCTACACCTGGCTCCTGAACGTGCTACTGGGTATATACATACAAATACACACACACACACACACACATTATACCCACATGGATTTATATTATTTTAGTAAGTTCTTGTACAATTTCCTGTATTATTTAGAACTGAGTGATCGTTTGCTGATTGTGCACCTGTGCAATGTGCAGTGTATCGGCCTATGTAATCAGTATTACATTACATTACACTTAGCAGACAACTTTTTTCAGTAGGTAAAATAGGTAAACAGTTCTGAAAAGACCCCATCATTTTGTGAAGTCTCACTCTCCCACTCACCCACACACAGGTCTGGTGGTGCCTGTGGATGAGGAGCGTCCAAGTCATCTGATCCTTGGTGTGCTGCTCACCCTGCGCTACTTGATGCCTCTGCTCCAGCAGCAGGTGCCCAATACCAGCCTCAAAGGCAGCTTCGGCGTCATGCGCAAAGAGACTGACATCTCCCCTTCCCCAGAGCAGCTAGTTCAGGTACGTTGGCACAGCCAGTCTGTTAATGTGCAGGCTGTTGGTGGGTCAGGGTGGTCAGGAGAAACTAATACACTAAACCAGGGGGTTTACACAATGTGCTGTGACACCTTGATGAATATGCTTTTGTGTCAAGAGGTTTTTAATGTGTGCTGGGTGGAGTGCGCTTTTAATTTTCATGTTAAAGCTTTCGTAGGTTAAATTGAATTTTACTGCTGATTTTATGTGTTGAATCAGGTCTTCATTAGTAGAGGTGTTTGTGTGTGAGGAGTTTAATTTTTGTCAGATTGGACCTGAACCTTGTGTGTACGTGTCTTTCCTCCCCCCACCAGGTGTACGAGTTGACATTACACTACACACAGCACTGTGACCACAATGTGGTGACGGCCTCACTGGAGCTTTTGCAGCAGGTGTTCCGGACGCCGCCGCCAGAGCTTCTGCACGTGCTCATTACGCCAGGCTCCCTGTCACGGCCCGCAGTCTTCCGCCAGGAGGTGGAGGGTCGAGCTCGTAGTGGCAGCATCGTAGAGCTAATCGGTAACCCCCTCTGTCTACTCTGTCCAGCTCACTGGGTCATACAGCTGTCAGTCATAACCGAGCCCATGTTGATTGGTCCATATGTCAGTTTAGTGCAACATTTTGGTCCATCCTTTATGAGGCCACAGAATGCCTGGGTACTTCATGAGGCATCATCATTACCCTACTGTTGGCTATGTTATAGTAGGTAATCAAGATGTATATTAATGTGTACTGTAGTTTACATGCACCTGTCGACTCATAGCATATATGTATTCAAAGCCTTTCCTCACAGGCATCTCCATTTACTCATTCTGCCACTTCACTTCACTTCACTTCACTTCACTTCACTTCACTTCACTTCTGCTGCAGCTCTACTGCAATTAAATACTAATTTAGTTAATGGATATGTTCTCTCTCTAGCTGGTTGCACTCACCCCCTCCAGTCTCTTAACTGGTTGTAAAAGCTTTCCTTTCCCTATGGGCAACTAGAGCTTTTTATTTTTCTTTTCCTTCTATTTCCTGTTTCCTCTCTGCCTGCAGCTGGCGGAGGCTCGTCATGGAGCCCGCTCCTCCTCAGGAAGCAGAAAGGTGACTTCCTGTGCTACTTCTAACTCCTTCCTAGCCCTTGTCCCCCCTGCCCGCTGCCTCAGTGCTGTTATCTCCCCTTTAGTTTTGGATGTTTAGGCTTGCCTTCTCTGGTGATGTCTGTCCTAGCTTAGATAGATACGTTTTTTTAGGAAAGACACGAAGAGGCCTTCATGTCTCATTTGTCCATTGTGTTGTTATCTGGACCAAGTGGCTTAAAGTTGACAGCTTTGCATTAGTTCCCTGGCCTACAGCAAGGAAATGAGTTTTTGTTGGCTGGACTGATTACAATTACCTTTGACCTTTCGTTCCACCTTCAGGTAAAGTGCTGTCAGGAGAAGAGGAGGGGTTGGAGGATGACCCTGAAACGAGGCCGGAGGTTACAGGTTCCTTCACAGGTGAGTAAAAGACAGCTCCTGCCACATGGGTCACCTTTTAATTTGAGCTGCTCTTGATTAACGCACCACAGGTCAAACCACTTAGTACAAGTTTTCTGGTCAATTAGGAATAAGGAATGTGTTATATGTTTTTACAAAGCGAGAAATATGAGGGGGATAGTATTCCTAAAATGTTCTTTCTGTGTGTTTCAGACCCAAGCAAATTCATCCTTCTAATTACTATTTTTGCTCTTTGTCCATGTCTGTCTGTCCCTTTCTCTTTCTTTCTTTCTTTCTTTCTTTCTTTCTTTCTTTCTTTCTTTCTTTCTTTCTTTCTTTCTTTCTTTCTTTCTTTCTTTCTCTCTCTCTTTCTCTCTCTCTCTCTCTCTCTCTCTGTCTCTCTCTCTCTCTCTCTCTCTCTCTCTCTCTCTCTCTCTCTCTCTCTCTCTCTCTCTCTCTCTCTCTCTCTCGCTCTCCTCACCTTTACTCCTCCACGCCAGCCTCTGTAGGCAGTGAGTCTGGCAGCGAGGTGTCAGGGCCATCGTCTTCAGGCGTGTCCTCTCTAACATCAACAGACATCATCACGCAGCAGCCTCGCTCCTCCCAGCATGCCTTGCAGCCAGGGGACTCTGTGGAGCTGAGCAGCACCTCTGAGCAGGGTGTAGGCACTGGCGTTGGTGTGGGCAGCGACAGTGGCCCAGACGAGGCCGAGGATGATGCTATGGAGGAGGACATGCTGAGTCGCAGCTCCAGCCAGATCAGTGGTGGCGGAGGGGGAAGCGGCGTCCCCACGGCAACGGCAGCGACCAGTGAGGAGTCTGTGGCGGACAGTGGCAACTCCAGGAAGGACCCACAGCAGCAGGGGCCCTCGGTTGCACAGAGCGACAGCTCCCAGACCACCACAGAGGGGCCCGACTCGGCTGCTACGCCATCGGAGTGCCCCGAGCTCGTAAGTGTGCCGCACTCCTGCCTCAGCCCGAGCCCAAGCCCGATCCTGCCCTCTCCGACCTCCACCGAGGGGCCCGACGCCTCCACGCATTCCGACAGCTCGTCCTCCACTGGCGAGGCATCTTCAGCCTATCGGCCATCCTCTTCTTCTTCCTATTCCTCCTCCTCTTCTTCTTCCTCCTGTTCTGTGGCCTCGCTGGCCAGCGGGAGTGACAAGGTCAGCAGGCGGCTTTGGCAGAGTTCGCTTTTTTTTGCCTTTTCTTTTTTAATATTTCCTTTTTTTGCTTTTATTTTTCTTTTAATGGGGAGAGGGAGGGTGGCTTTTGGTGTCTCCCCTTCCCAGTCTTCGTCTTTCACTATTGGTCCCCATACCCTTCTTTATTCTAATGGACGTCCCCTTTCTTGCACGTGGTCCGATTGGAAATGTATTGAGATGAAAATAACAACCCTGCTGCAATGACAATCTTTTCAACTCTGCCTCTCCCCTCATAGATGTAGATCCTGCCCTCATGTGATCAGTCTGATTCTCGACTTGATTTCTTTTGTTCTTTTTGACTGCCAGAGATGTGTGGGCTCCAAAACCTCTTCCTTCTCTCCTGTTAGGAAGGCACGCATGGACTGTCAACCCTTCAGCATCCACGTCTGCATTACAATTTTTCCCTTCTGTTATTACTCCGTGTTATTTTTTTTTTAATTGTAATTATTTTTTACTTTCATAGTAATTTTTTAAGGTACCAGAATCCCATGAGCATGCTAGGTTGCTTGTGAGGAGCCCTGAACAGCTCCTGCCCTGGGTCCTGCCCTCCAGGGTCCTGCTCTGTTTTAACACGCTGTGGGAAGGGCCTACACAATAGTGACAAATGTACTCAGTATCCATATAGATACAGCAAATCAACAAAAGAAATGAGAGACTGAAGATTTAAAGACAGTCTTCTCCTCCTGAATTGTTATCATATTTTTTAGTTTAAAGCAAATGTAAGTTGAGTTCGACTTCTGACAGTATGCCCCTGTTACTTGTTGAAAGGCATACTGAATGGATTTATTCACTTTAAAAACATGGTGTGCATGTGTAGGCCTTTCCTTGGGCAAAATAAGCAGTGCTCCCATGCTCCTATCGTTGGTAATTACTGGTAATGTGTAATCAGTTTTGTAACTGCGTCACGTTATTGGTTTAAATCGATATCATTTTGTCTACATGCATGCTTTTCTGTATCAGTGGCTTTTTCTGTGTGAATTTTTCAGTGACACAATTGGTATGTGTGTGTCTGTCTCTGTGTGTAAGGTCCTGGACGGCAGCGAGAGTCAGTATTCAGGGATGCAAATTGGAACACTACAGGACGAGGAGGAGGACGGGGGAGCCCCTGCTTCAGATGGACCCCTGGAACCTTTCGCCCAATCAGTGTTGGGTATGTGTGCTCCACTCCACCGACTCTGTCCAGTCACCACAAGCTATGTTCAGCCCTAACAGTCAGCTACACGTGTGAGGAGCCCTGGATGAATGAGATCTATTGGAACATAGCCTTCCCCTTCCAAAGATTGTTCCCACAGCTTAGCCTTTGCTTTCGTTTGCCAAGCTTAGATATACTCTCCATATCAGATCTCAGGTCTGTTTGTACTGAAACAGTGTAATCTCTCGTCACATCCACTTTGGCCTGATAAAAACTATGTATGTACATCTGAAGTGTTTTAGCACTTCCACATGCACACAAAGAATTGTGAATACAATGTTATAGTTATAATAGTTGTTATAGCGTATAATGTTCACATTATTCCCCTCTTCACTACTGCTGAAGCCCTCAGCAAGCCCCACCTATTGGAGGGTAAAGGACACAACAGGCAGGCATCTGACAGCAGTGTGGACCGCTTTATACCAAAGGATGAGCTATTGGAACCTGCAGACCCCGAAATCAAGGTGAGCTTCTTGGATTGCTTAATACACACACACACACACACTAAGGCTGCTTGATTATGGAAAAAATCTGAATCACGATTATTTGGGCCAAAACTGAAATCACGATTATTCAAAGAATTATTTTGTTTTCCTCAGTAACATGCTTCATTTATTGAAAATGTATTCAAAAACATTTCGAAAAAACATTCTTGTACCTTCGGATTTTCCCTAATACCTTTCTTGATAAACATCATCTCCTTTGATGTCTAATGTACAAACAGTAGAAATGTCTAATGTATACATCTAATGTCCAGTACAAACAGTAGAAAATAATTAGGACATTAAACATTGTTGCCCTCGATTTTATTTGTTTTGAGATCATTTAGCCCTGAAATCATTATCACGATTAGAATTCAATTAATTGACTTCACACACACACACACACACACACACACACACACACACATGCACACACACACCTATGGTAACATGTGTACAACACACAGCTGTGTTGAGAACCTTGCTACAGTTCAAGGCAACAGGCACACATAAAACCTTCAGAGTAGTAGTGCCTCAAATCTGACCATATTTTTTGTTGGTCCTGCAGCCATCCAGGATAAAAGGGGAGATTGGACACTACACTGATGCGAAGGAGGAGCCTCTGGTCCACTGCGTGCGCCTCCTGGCTGCATCCTTCCTACTGACCGGACAGAAAAACGGTGAGGACCACAGAAGCAGTGTGGGGCTAGTCTGGGAGACTAGGACAAGGAGTTGTTTCCCTATGATCTAAAACAGAAACGCACCCAGTCATATATTGTTAATTGTTCTGTATTCTACGACACAGGAAAAAGACATGTTGGGCAATTTCAGTTCGTGGATGCGTGTTGCTGTGGCTTGTGTGTGTCTTACTGTTGTGTGCTGGGTGTGCTGCAGGTCTGGTGCCTGACAGGGAGGTGCGCGTCAGTGTGAAGGCCCTCGCTGTGAGCTGTGTCGGGGCAGCCGCAGCGCTCCACCCTGAGGCCTTCTTCAACACGCTCTACCTGGAGCCCCTGGAGGGGATGGCACTGGATGGTGAGTGCAGAATCCAGACTTTTAAAAAAGGATTTTAGATTTTACGCGGCTGCTTTGTTGATGGCTGTCATTTGGAAAAGCATTTAGTCCTTCCTTCATGTAGCAGCACATTCTCCAAAACAGGGATGGCCATCAAGCGGAATTCAAAGAAAAGACAATCAAAAAAGTTTATATCATGCTATAGTCACCACATGATCATCGCTCTCTCTCTCTCTCTCACTCACTCACTCACTCACTCACTCACTCACTCACTCACTCACTCACTCACTCACTCACTCACTCACTCACTCACTCACTCACTCACTCACTCACTCACTCACTCACTCACTCACTCACTCACTCACTCACTCACACGCACACACACACACGCACACATATATACGCACACACATATATACGCACACACATATATACGCACTCTAAGTGAAACCTGACCAAAACTGCATGTTGAAGACAATATGTATTAACTCAGTTTAATACAAACTTTGATCACAAGCATGCCTGCCTCCTTTTCCAGAGCAACAGTACATCAGTGACATCCTGAAGTATGTGGAGCACGGGGATCCCCAGATTCGGGGAGCCACTGCCATCTTGTGTGGGGCCCTGATCCAGGCTATCCTCCTGAAGACGCGCTTCAGCGTAGAGGCCTGGCTGGCCACCGTCCAGAGCTCGACCGGTGAGCGCCAGCCAAGACAAAGACATGCATTCAGAGTGCCACTTCTCAATCCTTTACAATAGACTTAACACAAGCACTTGCAGTGATTTGATGACTACTGTATATACAAGCACTGTCGTATTACTCTGCTCTCTTCTCCTTTCTCTTTGTGGCTCACTTTTTCTCTATCTTGTCCTCCTCCTTCACAGGGAACCCCATCTCTCTGGTGGACTTTGTGCCTTTGCTGCAGAAGTGTTTGCGGGATGAGTCATCGGTGACCTGTAAGATGGCGTGTGCCGCAGTCAGGGTGAGTGGGTGCTGAGGCCCTGTGTGGTGTGCAGGGGAGCCTCGGCTGTGACTGGTGGCTGGGAAAGGAAACAAATTATGTTGTGTAGGGATCAACAAACAGTGGGAGAACACAGCTAGGCTTAAAATCCCTTTAAAGATTTTGTGATATAGGTAGACTCATAAGAGTCCACAAACGGTGCCGAATTTAAGGAGCAGAAAGTGGCCCAACAAGAAATGAAAGCACTTCATTATTGCCATGGAGACAGTGGTATCAAAGTCCTCCAACTATAACAGTCAATTTTTCCACCCCTCTCTGCCCTTACCCACTCACAGCAGGATGACTAAACTGTTCCCTGTCACCAAATGTGCTGTGTTAAACTGACCTTCTTCTGTGTGTTGCTTGTCTGACAGCACTGCATCATGGCTCTGAGCAGTAGCAGCCTCAGTGAGCTGGGCCTGCAGCTGCTCATTGACCTGCTGGCCCTCAGAGACTGTTCCTATTGGCTCGTCCGCACAGAGCTGCTAGAGACTGTGGCAGAGATTGACTTCAGGTAAAGACTGCTGTTTTCTGAAGCTGTTCAAATTAAGTTGTTCGGTATGGAGAGGGTTCATACAGGGATGAATGAATGACCATTAGAGTGGCACAGTTCCATATGTTATATCTTGGGTGTAAAACTGAAACTTTACCTTTCAGATTGGTTAATTTCCTCGAGAGGAGAACGGATAGTTTGCACAAAGGAGACCATCATTACACTGGGGTATGCTCACATTAACACGTGCCGATACACATGCATATGCCATTGAATACCGTCATGGCTTAACACTACTGTGACCCATAGTTGTACTTGTCTGGCAATCTCTGTAGCTGAATTGGTTAGTGTTTGAGCATGATTAGTGTGTTGTAATTTTGAATGTCGACTTTGTGTCCAGCTGCTCCGACTTCAGGAAAGGGTCCTTGGTGATGTCATCATCTACTTGCTGGGAGATGAGGACCCCAGGGTCAGACATGTTGCTGCTGCCACTGTCAACAGGTACACACACACACACACACACACACACATACACACACACACAAAACAGATAAACAAGATGAAAGCCATGTTTATATTCTGTAGTTTGCACAAATAAAACAATGTTTGTGTGTGTGTTTGTGTGTGTGTGTGTGTGTGCGCGTGCGTGTGTGTGCGCGTGTGTGCACGCGTGTGTGTGTGTGCATCCTCCAGGGTCGTGTCACGGCTGTTTTACGACTGTGACCAGGCACAGGCAGACCCTGTGGTGGCCATCGCCCGTGAGCAGAGCAGCGTGTACCTACAGCTCCTGATGCACGAGACACAGCCACCCTCCCAGTTCACCGTCAGCACCATCACCAGGTATTTACCACTGGACCTCAGCTGCGCTCAACTAAGAGTGAAGTCCAACAGTAGAAGAGGCCGGAATCTGGGATATTTTGTTTTTCTTCCAAGAAAGTTATAATCAAGACCAGAAGTTTATTTTGCGCAGTAGAATTTTTTAATTGAAATCTAAAGAAAACAGACCTGAAATATGGAATTAGAACTGGTATCTAATGTGCAAAATATACAATATTTAAAATGTGCAGAAAGACTCTATTAGGCTAAAAGAGTGTATGTTTGTGTATCTGTAGGACGTACAGAGGCTACAACTTGTCCCAGGGTGCGTCCGATGTGACCATAGAGAACAACCTCTCCCGAGTCATCAGTGCAGTGTCCCATGCCTTCACCTCCTCCACCTCCAGAGCCCTCACGGTCAGTGCCTTCCCACTCCCACCCTCTCTCTCCATCTAGGGCCTATAGTCTCACAACCATCTTATATGCTTCTGTGCTGCAATGGATAAACATGTTAGATTACCACACAGACACTAATGGTAATGCTAAGGAAAGTCATGTGTGTCTGAGTTTCACTCCTAAAGACTACAGTTGCTGTATTGTTTGAGGATATAAGTAGTCCTGCTTCTTAGACGCATTTCTTGTGTGTTTAAAAACGGGCATACCTGTGGGCTCTTAAGTGGCTTTGCTTTGAGATTCTGTGAGAGGATTACTGCTGTGTCTTCTAGGCCCTACATGTGACTTATAAAATGTATCATGTGAAAGAAGTCTTGTGTTTATCTCCGACAGCGAACTCATACCATTAATATCCTTTTATGTCACCTAAAGATGTCTCTTGAGCCACACATTGAATCCCGGTTGACAGTGCTGTAATGTGTTATTGCTGTTTTGTCACGTGTAGTTTGGTTGCTGTGAGGCCCTGTCCCTGCTCAGCTCCAGCTACCCCGTGTGCAGCTGGAGCACAGGCTGGCACTGTGACTACGTCAGCTCTTCCGTCAGCCACCTCAACCGCTCCAGCCAGTACCGTAGCCGAGGCCGCTCACATAGGTACACACACACACACACACACACACACATATACATGGAGAGACAGAGAGTGCAGGTTACCTTGCCTATATATTTACATTCTTTGTTGCTGTCTGTTTCTATTTACCCTGTCAACCTGTGCTTACAGAACTATGTTTGTGAATGCTGTGCGTGTGTCTGATAAATGATAATATCACTGGGCTGACTGCCACTGTATAGCTGATAAGTACACTGAGGAGTTTGTGGACAATAGAGTGTGCTTGTTCATGTGTCATTTGTGCGTGCATGAAATGTTTACCCTTGAGTCACGCATTTACTCAAATGTCCTTATGTTACCTATAGTGTGTGTGTGTGTGTGTGTAATGTAACTATTAGTAGTTAAAAGTGTCTGTGTGTGTACACCTTCCCACCTTCCCCAGCCTGTCGCAGTCCAGCACTGCTGAGGAGCCCAGAAGGAGTCTGATGGTGGGAATGGCCAACATGGTGCTGTCCTTGCTCTCTTCTGCCTGGTTCCCTCTGGATCTCTCTGCCCACCAGGATGCCCTGCTGTTGGCTGGGAACCTGCTGGCTGGTGAGCTGAGTTTAACACACATCATCAGACCATTTGCAGGAAGGTGTCAGTTTGTCGTGTAGATGTTTGAAGTGAGAGTGGGAGTGAGACCCACACTACTGTTTTGTGCCCATCTCTGCAGCGGCCTCCCCCAAGTGCATGAAGAGCCCGTGGAGTGGCGAGGAGGAGACCAATGCTGCCGCAGCCAAACAGGAGGAGCCCTGGCCTGCACTCGGAGACCGCCTGCTCATCACCATGGTGGAGCAGCTCTTCTCCCACCTCCTCAAGGTCCTGAACATCTGTGCCCACGTGCTGGATGACACAGCCCCTGGACCTGCTGTCAAGGTGACTGACTGTCTAGCCTATCTGCAGTCTCAGAAGTGCAAATGTGTGGAGCAGGTCTTCACCGGTGCTCAGTGATGTATGATTCAGTCACACAAACAGGAAAGGGTAAAGGGGTTTGTGACACAGGCAGCCTGGACATAGAGAAGAAAAAATACTGCATGAGAGAAACTAGCTCAGTGCACGTCATCCCACATGTATTTACACGCACAGTACAGCACAGTTAATATGGGTTTGTTTTTCTCCTCTCAGGCCACACTGCCCTCCTTGGCCAACCCTCCATCTCTAAGTCCCATCCGGCGGAAGGGTAAAGACAAAGACACGGCTGAGCCCAGCGCTGCTCCCATGAGCCCAAAGAAGGGAGGAGACACCAACACTGGTACAGTTCCCAACAGATGTACATGAGAGCTTTCAGAATCAACTGTCTAGCTGACAAGACTTTCAAGCAGTTTGTGGTTGTTGTATACTGTATGTTGTCTCTGCACTGACGGGACATTTGTCACCCCCTGTTCCATCAGGCCGGCCAGCAGACAGCACGGTGGCGACCCCTGTGAACAAGTCCACCTCTCTGGGCAGTTTCTACCACCTGCCGCCGTATCTGAAGCTTTATGATGTCCTGAAGGCCACTTATGCCAATTACAGGGTGAGTTTCCAGGAAGCCGTACAGAAAGAGTAACAACCACCTTTACCACTGCCAGTGAACAAAGCCGTGGCTGCTTTCTGCTATGCACGAAAAATGAGACTGAGGAGTTCTGGTTTCTCTGATCTGGTTTCTCAAGAGTTTTACCTAAATGTAACCATCCCCATTAACCAATAGATCATTAGGTGGTCACTTTAGTATATTTGGCATTGGTGTTCCTATTCTGCACGTATATATGTTAACATGTTTATGTGTGTGTGTGTGTGCAGGTTACGCTGGATCTCCACAGCACTAATGAGAAGTTTGGCAGTTTCCTGCGCTCCACCTTGGATGTGCTCTCTCAGCTTCTGGAGCTGGCCACTTTACATGACATCGGAAAAGTAAGGAAGTTAGAATGATTTAAAGTCTGTATTCTTTTGTGGCAAAGTCTTTTTGAGTACATCCTCTCTCTGTCATCACTTTAAGCCTTGCTTGATTTTTTTCTTCCTAAGTGTGTGGAGGAAGTCCTGGGTTACCTGAAATCTTGCTTCTCTAGAGAACCAACACTGGCCACTGTCTGTGTGCAACAGGTGAGGCTGATTCTGCCCTCTGACCATGTTAATTTTGACTTGTTTTTAACTGGCATTCACAGGGTCCTAGTGAAGACTTTATAGCACCTTTTATTGCACCATAGCAATAATTCTCCATTTAATAATTAACATGTATAATGCATAACTCAGCAACAATGCTGTATTTATTTCTTTTTTATTCGCCTTATGTTTCCTCCCTTTTACCTCACAGCTACTGAAGACCTTGTTTGGGACCAACCTGGCATCCCAGTACGAGGGGGCAGCCTCCCACCCCTGCCGCTCCCAGGGGAAGGCCCTGCGCCTGGGCTCGTCCAGCCTGCGGCCCGGCCTCTACCATTACTGCTTCATGGCGCCCTACACCCACTTCACCCAGGCGCTTGCCGACGCCAGCCTCAGGAACATGGTGCAGGCCGAGCAGGAGCAGGATGCCTCAGGGTACGCACGTACAGACTTATGGGCAAGCTGCACCAGACACAAACTACTGAAGCCTCATGGTGTATGCTGCAGTGAATAACGTTTACTTAAACTAATGCAAATGTCTACATGAGATGTGAGAGTCAACACACAGTCATGTAATGGACACACGGTTTATATCTGGTAATCTACTCTGCCCTGCTTCCTCTTCACGCACTGACTTGATCTGGATGTTGCCTTCCTAGGTGGTTTGATGTCATGCAGAAAGTGTCCAGTCAGATGAGGTCCAACATCACTAATGTCACTCGCCACAGAGGAGACAAGGTATGTCAGCTCCCCTGCAGTTTTGCTTGAATAAGTAGACAGAGGTACAGGGACAGGTACAGGCACCCAGAGGGAGTGGAGTATCTGAAGCAGTTCCAATCTAATGTTGTTACTTCATCTGATGATGAAGCAGTGGCACAATATGACACAATATAAATAGGATGCCTAGTTTTGCATTGAATTTCTGCTAACCTCATACCTCAGTCAGTGAAGTCCAGTGTGATTAGCAGATCTCTGTTTAGTTTCGGACACCTAGTTTTGCATTGAATTGCATTGTGATCAACACTTGAACCCTGTTTAGAATGTCATCCACAACCACATCCGTCTGTTTGAGCCGCTGGTCATCAAAGCCCTGAAGCAGTACACCACCAGCACCTCCGTGGCGCTCCAGAGGCAGGTGCTGGACCTGCTCGCCCAGCTGGTGCAGCTCCGGGTCAACTACTGCTTGCTGGACTCAGACCAGGTAAGGGCCACAGGCCAAAATCGATGTCTGTAGCTGGAGCTCTGAGGTGATGTTTGTTTCAGCATGTCTGAGCTAAGCTAAATTCTCAGGCATTTCCACTTCATCCAGTTATTGATGGAGGATAGAGATGGAAGATCCCACCTTTCGTGATTGATTGTTCTTTATTGTTTGTTGTATATATTTGTTTTTGTCTCTCTTCCCTCTCAGGTCTTCATTGGCTTTGTTCTCAAGCAATTTGAGTACATTGAATTGGGCCAGTTCAGGTGAGACTTTTTATGCAAAAAAAAGAAATTTCTGATTCCCTGTTTGCAGTGAAGCAGACAGACGACTCTAACCGCTGTTTGGTTTTCCCTCTCAGGGATTCAGAGGCGATTGTGCCCAACATTTTTTTCTTCCTGGTACTGCTGTCGTATGAACGCTACCACTCCAAACAGATCATCAGCATCCCAAAGATCATCCAGCTGTGTGATGGCATCATGGCCAGTGGGAGGAAGGCAGTCACCCATGGTACAAACACACACACACACACACACACACGCACGCATACACACACTCGCACACCTACCTAGATAACTCTTAAGGCTGGCCACAGACTGACTAACACGTGTTCGGTTATCACTTGCACCATATTGCTGATTGTGACATTGACATTGCTATCTGTGTGCAGTATCCACTGACGTGCCTCTGTCCTTGTTCCTCTGCCTGTATGTGTGTTCCTCAGCCATCCCTGCTCTGCAGCCTATAGTCCATGACCTGTTTGTGCTGCGGGGCTCAAACAAAGCCGATGCGGGTAAAGAGCTGGAGACCCAGAAGGAGGTGGTCGTCTCCATGCTGCTGCGCCTGATACAGTATCATCAGGTAACAGACAAGCTCAGCTGTGTAGTTATTGGGAAGTGGATTACATGCAACATATGTGTGGTGGTGGTTAATTAAATACACTGAATTGGTCTATGTGTGTCTGTGTGTGTGTCTGTGTGTGTCTGTGTGTGTCATTGTGTGTGTGTGTGTGTCTGTCTGTGTGTCTGTCTGTGTGTTTGTCTGTGTGTTTGGTGAGTAGGTGTTGGAGATGTTCATCCTGGTACTGCAGCAGTGTCACAAAGAGAATGAAGACAAGTGGAAGAGGCTCTCCCGTCAAATTGCCGACATTATTCTGCCCATGATTGGCAAGCAACAGGTAAGTCAACTCTTTCTCCTAACCAAATCCCAGATTGGCCCACAGTTTTTAATTTACCTTAAATTTTTAGTTTGCCAATATCAGACACTCAATGTCAGATCATTGTCTTCACAGAATAATCTTTATGTTTACGTTTGTGTGTCTGTCTTTTAGATGCATCTGGACTCTCACGAAGCACTGGGTGTGCTCAACACACTCTTTGAGACGGTGGCTCCCTCCTCACTGAGGCCTGTGGACATGCTGCTCAAAAGCATGTTTGTCACTCCAGCTACTATGGTCAGTCACACACATAAAAACACACACACACACACACACACACACACACACACACACACACACACACACACACACACACACATAAACACAGTAAATGAGCTCCAACAGATCTAATGACTACTAAAATGGAGAGTTCGTTGTTGTTATTCAGTTGTTTATTGTTATTGTTTGTTATTTAAGTTACTATTATTTATTGTTACTATTCTTCTTAAAGAGTTGAGCACAATGACAGGGCAGCTGACCTGATTTGTCCATTCTGAATGGGTTTTGTCTGCGTATGTGTCCCGTAGGCCTCTGTGGGGACAGTCCAGTTATGGGTGTCGGGGATCCTGGCCGTGCTGCGCGTGCTGATCTCCCAGTCCACGGAGGACATCGTTCTGTCCCGCGTGCAGGAGCTGTCCCTGTCCCCCTACCTGCTGTCCTGTCCCACCATCCGCCGCCTCCACAGTGAGGTTGCTGCTCAGGCAGCGCCGCCACCACAACCACCTATCACCCAGGAGACCAATGGCGAGCCTCAGCGCTACCCACCTGAGGAGACCTTTGCCAGGTAAACTGCGTAAGCCTGTCAGAAATAACGGGTTTCATTACATTACATTACACTTAGCAGACGTTTTTTTCCAAAGCGACTTACAAAAGGAGGACATAAGGTAACAAAGGTGTAGAGGAACACAGAGTAAACCGACTACACACATACACACAAGGAGATACCTGTGCCTTAAGTAAGTTTCCTGCAGCAGGGAACACATACCACCTACACACACAGTCATGCAAGCATGAGGCACCTAGGTAAAGAGTTTGTTAGTAGAGATTAGTTTTGTTAGGAAGGGAAGCAGTCTCAGAAAAGAAGGGTCTTAACAAGCTTTTTTTTAAAGGGTTTTGGAGCAAAACACTGTTGTTGTCATGTCTTATCTGTAGGCACTCTCACTCTTCAGTCTCTGACTCCCACTTTCACTAATCACTCACCCTTACTGTATCCCCCCTCTTCTGTGTCAGGTTCCTGCTGCAGCTGGTGGGGGTGCTGCTGGAGGACATCTCCAGTAAGCAGGTGAAGGTGGACATGAGTGAGCAGCAGCACACCTTCTATTGCCAGCAGCTTGGCACCCTCCTCATGTGCCTCATCCACATCTTCAAGTCAGGTACACTTAAAACCACAGAAATGGTTGTGTGTTTATTTAGCAAATCATAATCATCACCTTATTGAGATTACCTGTAAATTGAAAGATTGAAACACGGCAACATGGCTGCCCCATATTATTGCCACAGTGTAGCTAATTCTACTCTAAATGAAAACACTCAGAACACCTGAGTAAACAGTGAGACCTTCAACTTGTGGTTGGGCTCTCTCTGTTCCTGCCAGGAATGTTCCGGAGGATCACTGCAGCTGCCACCAAGTTGCTGAAGGCTGATGGGCCAGGGGCAGGTGAGGGTTGCTTCTACAGCCTGGAGGGTCTGAATGCGCTGGTGCTCCGCCTCATCACCACCCACCCCCCTCTGGTGCTGCTCTGGTGCCAGGTGCTGCTCATCATCAACTACACCAACTACACCTGGTGGTCCGAGGTGCATCAGACACCACGGTGAGTCAGAGGACAGGTGCCAGAGATTGGGGTGGGGGTTAGTGTCTTATTTTGACAAAGGTATGTGTGTGCATTGAGCTTTGATGGTACAAGTCTGTGTAGGTGGTGAAGTGCCGCTTCAGGTTGAGGTGTGGTGTTTTGTGTTTCTCCTCAGTCTAAATCTTCCTTGTGCATTTTGTTGGCCCCTCATTCCTCAGGAGGCACAGCCTGTCCAGCACTAAGCTGCTGAGCCCACACTCATCCGGGGAAGGAGATGAGGACCGGCTGGAGGGGCGTCTGGCCATGTGCAACAGGGAGATCGTCCGCCGGGGGGCGCTCATTCTCTTCTGTGACTATGTGGTGAGACCTCTCAACCAAACCTGCCAGCGCTTGCCTGGCACAGCGCGGTGCTAACCATTGCCATACCGCACATGCTACTGTAAAACTAACATAGACTTCATGTCTTTCTGAATGTCTTAATTTCTGCCTGTCTTACTCCTTTCCTTTCCTCCTCTTTCCTCTGTCTTGTAGTGCCAGAACCTGCACGACTCTGAACACCTGACGTGGCTTACAGTGAATCATGTGCAGGACCTGATCAGCCTCTCCCATGAGCCTCCAGTGCAGGACTTCATCAGTGCCGTCCACCGTAACTCTGCCGCCAGCGGCCTCTTCATCCAGGCCATCCAGTCCCGCTGTGACAATCTCACTAACGTGAGTCTCACATACATGTGCACATCCACGAACAAACTCATCAAAAGACTGAACGAACCTGTTTCAGGCTTTTACCTTTTTGATCATCATAGCCCTAAATAGCTAACACACCTCAGTTAAGTTTGTTAGATGATTGATTTTAGAGCATTTGACCAACTGCTTATCCTCATCATACTCCAGAAGTCATTCATGTTTTAATGTTGAGTTTCTCTCTCTCCTTTTGCTGTGCCCAGCCCACCATGCTGAAGAAGACTCTGCAGTGTCTGGAGGGCATGCACTTGAGCCAGTCTGGGGCGCTGCTCATGCTGTATGTGGACAAGCTGCTAAACACACCCTTCAGAGTACTGGCACGCATGGTGGACACGCTGGCCTGCCGCCGCGTGGAGATGCTGCTGGCCGAGACATTGCAGGTCTGGCACGGCTCTATCAATTACACGCCACTCATGCATTTGTTCTCTAGAGGGCCCCAGAGCCAAACTGGCTGTCCCAGTGTTTTAGTTTTTGTTAAATTGAGTTTATCACGGGGCACTGTTTCTAAGGAAAATGTTAGACATTGACTTTAAAGTACCGCTTTCTGCATTCTGCCTACAGAACAGCATCGCTCAGCTGCCCATGGAGGAACTGGACAGGATCCAGGAGTACCTGCAGAGCAGTGCACTGGCCCAGAGGTTATTATTTTTTCACAACTCTATCAGGAAAAGCTGTCATTGTTGCCTGTGGTTCAAATGTGCTGACTAGAGTCCTCATTTCCTCATAGGCACCAGAGGTTCTACTCCCTGCTGGACAGGTTCAGAGCCACTGTTGCCGAGGATACGGCAAGCCCCGCCCCTCCTGTCAGCTCACACCCACTGGATGGGGAGCCACCTCCTCCCCCAGAGAGTGTTGTAGCCAATAAGGTTAGAACTGAATCATTTGCTCTGTGATTCACTGGTGTCAAAATAAGCATATGTATGAGGCACTGTATAAAGTATACAAATAAACTGAGGTTAACTTTATACTTTTTTTTTCTGTTTTTTACTGTTGTCTCAGGAGTGGTATGTGACGTTGGTGAAGTCTCAGTGTTGTCTGAGTAATGAAGGGGCCTTGTTTGAAACAACAGACCTGCTGACCAGACTGCCTCAAGAAGACCTCAGCACCATCTTGGCCTGCAAGGTGAGGACCGGTGTGAATGTGGGTGAGGTTGGAGCACTAACCACCACTGCACTACACAGCACAGTGCATGCACAGAACACTCACATCACACTCAAACACAGCCATGGGCATATGAGCTAAAAGTTCAAAAAACATGCACATGGAAACATGCTACATTCATCTCTGTCAATACCTTTTTCTGTCTCTGTCTCTGTCTCTCTCTCTCTCTCTCTCTCTCTCTCTCTCTCTTTCTTTCCCTCTCCCTCTGCAGGAATTTAACATAGCCCTGCTGGCTCCTTGCCTGAGTGTTGGGGTGCAGAGGCTAGCGCAGGGTCAGGGCGGGATGCTGTTGGACACTGCTCTCCAGGTGACCATGGACCGCCTGGCTGCCACCACTGAGCAGCTCCCCACCCCCCACCGCTCCTTCCTGCCACCCAGTGATGCTGAGACAGAGCCTGATGGCTACTGGGACAAACTCAGCGATGTCTACAGTGAGTCCATGGTCCTTTTCTTAAGATATACTGTGGACAACCTATACAACTCATTTTTAATTAAAAAATGGTTTAATTTAAGGTTTTACATTTTGAAATGTTCTTTAAGTTCCACACACGGACACGGAAACTGAGCAAAAAAACACAACAGGCTCCCTATTCCTAAGTACAGTTCAGCTCGGCTTCCTGTTAGTCAGGGTTCAGTGTTACTACATTGTGCCACCGGAAGATTAAGCTGTGCAGGAGTTCAGCTATTGTGCCATACAACAATGGGCCTCATTTATCAAGGTTTACTGCATGGAAAAGCAAATTTGCACTTCTTACTTTTTACATGCCAGATTTGGATTACTGAGCACTAAGGTCTGTTGTAAAAATGTCATCTAAGAGAACATGTCATGTTGCAGTAATATGTATAAAATAGATGGCTCCATTTTTGCCCTGACCTCTCATGAACTCTTGTGTGTGTGTGTGTGTGTGTGTGTGTGTGTGTGTGTGTGTGTTTGTTTGTTTGTGCATTTCTGTGTGCATTTGCATGTTCATTTGACAGGTGAAACAGGCACCTACCAGACAGTGCTGAATCTGTGTGGGACTCTGAGTCAGTACTTGCTGTCTCTGCCAAAGCTGCCACCCTCCCTGCAAATCACCCCCCAGAGAGAGGCCCTGGTGGCCTCCTTCACGACACTCACCATGGAGGTCAGCACCCCACTACCCCACACCACAGCATCACAGAGTTCCCTACGGTCTGGGATCACAGTGCTCCTTCCCGCATTCAATTGCTACTCATTGTGAATTGGATCGCAGATGATGAAAGATGTCTGGGGCTAAATGTCTTGACCTCAGCCCTGGTATATATAGAAGCGGAATGCGCATCAGGGACCTATCCAAGTTCTGAGAGGCATTTTGTCTTCTTTTTTCCCACTCTTGTGCCTTTTCTTTCCTTCGTCTCCATCCACTCATCCCTCCTCTCCCTCTGTCTCCTCTGCAGGCGGTGGTGTGGAGACTGCTGCAGGACCAGCTGCCCCTGAGTGTGCAACTGCAGTCGGCCCTGTCCTGCGTGTGCCTGGCTCTGCAGCAACCGGCCGTGTGGGGCCTGCTGGCCTCCAGCGCCTACCTCAGCCACGCCATCTCCATCATCCACTGCGTACGGCTGCTCATCCACGCAGGTGAGGGGGACAGGGTGAGGTCAATGGGGAGTGGAACAGAGATGACAGCTGTGTCGTAGTGGTTACGGAATAGGGAGCTGGTCTTTGGGTCGGAGAGTTGCAGGTTCGAATCCCACCCTACCCATCGCTGAAATGCCTTTGAGCAAGGTATCTAACCCCAAACTGCTCCAGAGACTGTAACCGAAACCCTGTAAATAACTGTAAGTCGCTCTGGGTAAGAGCGTCATCTAAGTGTAATGTAATGCATAGGGTGAAGCCGACGGGGAGTGGAGCAGAGATGAAGGGAAGGTGGACAACATGGGGATGGGGGATAGGTGGGGCAGGAGAAACTTTTGATACAGAAGAAGATGCAGTCAGGCGGTTGGTGCTGTGATTTCTGGGATGTGATGCGGTAAGTTATCAGGGAGAAGGCTAGCGACTGCGAGAGGAGGTTGGCTGGAGAAGTGGAGGCTGTTGTGGATAGAGGAACATTTTGAGCTGAAGCAATAAGTGGTTTGAAAGAGACGTAGCTGTTGACCTTAGTCGCTAAAATGTAGACAACTCTTTCGGGAAGCCACAGGTTCTGAAGCATACATCATGTTTAATGTGTGTTTGTACAGTCGCTGTGGGCCCTGGCGACCAGCTGCTGCGTCCTGAGAGGAAGCGGTCCCACTCTGAATCCGGAGAGGATGAAGTAGACTCAACCAAAGACAGTGAGTGAAATGAGATTGCACTATATTGTTCCTCCACAGACTGGGGATGGAAAAGTTCTCCTCACAGACGACAAGGCTTTGCCTTTTGTAGAGTAAACCACCCGACAGTAATTGCAGTCTTTCAAGGACACTCTTCAATTACATAACTGAGATCATAGTAATTTGTTAACATTTTGAGTTTTTGTGTGTGTGTGCGTGTGTGTCTACTTGCTTGTCTGTTTCAGATGTAAGCAAGCAGCAGGCATGCAAGGTGATGGTGGAACTGGTGGAGGGCCTACAGACTGTGCTCTTCCTTGGCCACCCCAGAAACAGCCCCATCCCAGCATTCCTGACGCCCACTCTGCGCAATATCATCATCAGCCTTGCCCGGCTGCCCCTCGTCAACAGCTACACCCGCGTGCCACCACTGGTGAGGCACTGCCTCTGTGCATGTGTGTCTGAGTGCTTATGCATGTGATGTGTATATCTACACGCATCCATCTTGATTTATGGTTTAGATCACTTGTCCTGTGAACTAATATTGCACCTGTGTGTGTTTGTGGGTGTGTGTGTTTGGTTTTCTGTGTTTGGTTTGTGTGTGTGTTTATGTTGCCGTTTGTGTGTTTGTCTGCTTGTGTGTGTGTGTGTGTGTGTGTGTGTGTGTGTGTGTGTGTGTGTGTGTGTGTGTGTGTGTGTGTGTGTGTGTGTGTGCATATGTATATGCATATTCAGAGATACATTTTCATGATGGTCCCTGTATGGTAGGTCTGGAAATTAGGCTGGTCCCCCAGGCGTGGTGGTGAGTTTGGCACATCACTGCCCGAGATCCCCGTGGAGTTCCTGCAGGAGAAGGATGTCTTCAGGGAGTTCCTGTATCGTATCAACACACTTGGTACACCTCTCAGTCCTTTTTGTTCTTTCTCATTTTTTTTTTTTTTAGAACACATGAGTACAGCACAGTATGTTGTAGATTAACTGGGTGTTGTATGTATGTGTGTGTATACTATAATACATTGTAAATCCACTTGAAGTGTCTGTTAACAGAGAGTGTCATACTTAAGTAATCCAATAGTGGTGCTGTGGTGTTCCTCTGATGTTGTCAGGGTGGAGCAGTAGGACACAGTTCGAGGAGACCTGGGCCACACTGTTGGGGGTGCTGGTCACCCAGCCAATCGCCATGGACCAGGAGGAGGAGACTCCGCAAGAGGTACTGTCCGTTCCCCCTCCATCCACTGCTTGGCTAGGCTAACAAAGAGTGCTCTGTGTTCCCTCGGTCACCCCTCTTGGCCTGATTGAGTTTGGCTGGTGCTATGATACCGGTGGCCATCTTACAAAAATGCAGCCTTGTTTGGCATTCTGAACAGGCCCCAGTCAATTACTCTCCAGAATAGAAAGGCAAACAAATGTAACTTTATTTGTGTGTTGCGATGAGCAAGCATTAGGGCCCCGTTTCAGTACGAGGACTTGTGTTTTTTTTTTCCAGCATCTCTCCAGTATAGATAGAGTGAATGGGGCCAGGGACATATAAAGAATAAAAAGGTTGTCCTACTGATGTTGACAACAACTTTATGTGTTGTGGCACTGCTTTGTGTGTGTCTTAGGAAGATACAGAAAAACAAAAAGGTTATCTTCCTGATGTGTGCAGCATGTTCTGGAGCACCGTTGTGTGTGTGTGTGTGTTGTAGGAGGATCTAGAGCGGACTCAGATCAATGTGCTTGCAGTGCAGGCCATCACGTCTCTGGTGCTGAGCGCCATGACGCTGCCTGTGGCAGGAAACCCCGCGGTCAGCTGCCTGGAGCAGCAGCCACGTAACAAGACCCTCAAAGCCCTAGATACGAGGTAACACACACTAATATTCACACACACTGAAAGTAAAGCATTTAAAGCACACACACACACAGAGTAAAGTCTTAACAGCAGTTAACATGGATGGTTGGTGCCATGGAGGAGCAGTTACACAACAAGACCCTTTATACACACATACAGTAACACACACACAGACACACACACAGTGCAGCCTGAAGGCAGTTGATATAGCAAGTGCCGTCATGTACTTTCCAAGATGACATGACTGAGGTGTTTTGCTCTGTGGCAATGTAGACTTGGCAAGAAGCTGAGTGTGATCCGTGGTGCGGTGGAGCAAGAGATCCAGTCCATGGTGTCCAAGAGGGACAATGTGTCCACACACTTCCCCTACCAGGCCTGGGACCCCGTGCCCTCCCTCTCCTCTTCCTCTGCAGGTGAGGACATTGCAGCTCCTAACACAGGGTCCATGACACGCAGTGGTGAATAAAGCAGCTGCTCTTGAGCTGATGTGACACAGTACAGTTTGGTGGCTATGGCAAAAGTTTCCAGAATAGTGTTATTAGATCAGTCTTTCATTAGCATAATAATGTGAAATTATTTGATGACGTGGTATTAACTGAAGCATGAAACATAACATCTGTGCATCTGGATTGACAGTTTTGTCTGATTATGCTCTTCCACACAGGGACGCTGATTAGCCATGAGAAGCTCCTACTGCAGATCAACACTGAGAGAGAGATGGGTAACATGGAGTATAAATTGGGTCAGGTGAGACTGGAAAAAAGGATTGACAATCCTTAGAATCCTGTAGGGCTGAAAATCACTACCTATTTGTCTCAATGTTGCATTCATTGAGTTTTTACTGTGCATGCACTGTGTGTTATGTACTCTGCTTAGTTCAGTGTCTCACCATATGCTGATTGCAGCTTAATGAAGTCATATTTCTATGGCATTTTGTAATGCTGTGAACCCTGTCTGTCTGGGTATGGCAGGTGTCCATCCACTCTGTGTGGCTGGGGAACAACATCACCCCCCTGAGGGAGGAGGAGTGGGATGAGGACGAGGAAGATGAAGCAGATGCCCCAGCACCGGCCTCACCACCGACCTCTCCCATCAACTCAAGGTCAGATACACAAAAACACGCACCCAAACATGTAACTAGACATCCATGCTCATTGTACAGCAAGTCAGTCTTACAGACAGCAGTTAAACCTAGCGTCCGCTGTCCTCCCTGTATCAGGAAGCATCGTGCTGGGGTGGACATCCACTCCTGCTCCCAGTTCCTGCTGGAGCTCTACAGTCAGTGGATCTTGCCTGGGAGCCCCAGCAACCGCAAGACCCCAGTCATCCTCATCAGTGAGGTGGTGCGATCGGTACGTTTCTGTGTATGAGCTTGGATGTTTACATTAATGTGCTCTGGAGAGTTTTTGTTGTGATCTGTCTCTCGCTTTGTCAAATAATTCAGTGCTCATGTCCAGCTTCCTCTCTTCTTTCCCCGGTCCAATCTTTATATTTTAGCTGCTGGCAGTGTCGGACCTGTTCACTGAGAGGAATCAGTTTGATATGATGTTCTCCACCTTGATGGAGCTGCAGAGAGTCCACCCACCTGAAGATGAGATCCTCAATCAGTATCTCGTGCCAGCCATCTGCAAGGCCGCAGCTGTGTTGGGCATGGTCCGTACATGTGTGTTCGTGTGTGTGTGTCACCTTGGTGTATATCTACCAGCTTGGGGGGTAATCTCTGATATGTCCATGTTTTGTTCCTGCACTTACTTGATCATTTATCATTTACTTCTTCAGCACGTTAACACAGAAGTCACAAGGTCAAAGTCAGATGTGCTTGAGGTTACTTTAGATGAGGCATCCTCTCACTTATGAATGTTATCATGTGTTAAATGTCTGGGGTTGTGTGTGTGTATGTGTATGTCGGTGTGTATTTGTAGGATAAGGCCACAGCAGAGCCAGTGTGCCGCCTGCTGGAGACTACTCTGCGGAGTACCCACCTGCCCAGTCGCATCGGGGCGTTGCATGGTGTCCTGTACGTGCTGGAGTGTGATCTGCTCGATGACACAGCCAGGCAACTCATCCCTACTGTCAGCGAATACCTGCTCTCCAACCTCAGAGGCATTGCGCAGTGAGTAATACAGTGTCTCTTTCTCTCCCTCTCCTTCCCCCCTTTCTCTTCCCCACCCTTTCTTTCTCTCCCTCTTTCTCTCTCATTTTTTTCTCTCTCCGTCTCTCTGTGTCTGTCTCTCTCTCTTTATGTTTTCATTTCTTTATTTCTTTCTTTACCACAGCCCCACCTTATCTATTGCACTCATACCGAGGTCAGGTTCAACATTATTAATCTTAAGAGCCACCACAAAGTAAACCAACACACACAAATACTATTCATTACTCATGCTACTTACACTTTCAGATATGATCCTCAAGGTGTTTGCTCAGTCATTGTGACCTTTCTATATCCACATTAAACAGCCAAGAGCTCCCATACAAATACACATGAAAAATGCTAATATTTGCTCAGTCTATAGAGCTAGACATTAGCACACAAAACATGGTTACACAGAAGAACAGGGGTTAGCAAACACATTAACCTTTCACAGAAATGTGTGTTCGTGGACACTGGTCTCACACACACTCTCACACTGGCACACTTATTTTTTTAACCCTAGCATCATGGTAGTAGTTCTGACTTACACCATGTACACTGCCATTCATCCATAAACCATTGCACACACACACACACACACACACACACACACACACACACACACAGGCTCACTAATAGCTCATTAGTTAACTCTTTTGGGACACTCAGAGATGCCAGCAGAGCGCAGGTGTCGGGCCCTGATGAAAGGACACCCTCTGACTGGGGTTCTTCTAAGGTCGCTGAAGTCCCCTGGGAGCAGGCGAATGCCATGTCCCTTTCCTCACGCTGGGGCCAGGACTCTCATGCTGACTGCCTCTCCCCTCTTCCTCTGTGCCTGTAGGGCACTCTGCTGTTCAGCCCGACTGAGATCTGAGGAGCCTTGTGCTCAGGGATGACTAGAGAGAAACGCCTCTTTTGAATGTCACAAGGCTTTGGCCTGTCCCGTTTTGAAATGGAGTTGTGTTGTCGTCATCTCATGCAGTCATTTTAATTGGGCTGGTCAAGACTCATTCAAGGAAATTTATGACTTGCTGTTAATGTCATTGAGCCTTTTTGACCCGCAGTCTGTCTTCTGTGTATGTGTGTGTATGTTTGTCAGCTGTGTGAACCTACATAACCAACAGCATGTGTTGGTGATGTGTGCTGTGGCATTCTACATGATGGAGAACTACCCCTTGGATGTAGGGTCAGAGTTCAACGCTGGTGTCATTCAGGTGGGGGCACTATCTTTTACTATCAGCACCATGTTAAACTTGAGAAAAATGCTGTATCGCATGTACAGAATTGACTATTCAGTAACCATGTTTCCAATTTTTACATCAACATTAATGTCAATCACAGGCAAGATGCTAAGCAACAAAGCAAAGCTAACTTCCTCTTTTTTGTCTTCTTCTTCCCTTCTCTCATTAAATTGTATTACGGTTGCCGTTTCCCGTGTCTCTCTTTCACCCTGCCTTCTAGTTGTGTGGGGTGATGTTGTCATCCAGTGAGGAGGCCACGCCGTCGGTCATCTACCACTGTGTGCTGCGGGGGCTGGAGCGGCTGCTGCTGTCGGAGCAGCTGTCCCGCGTGGATGCCGAGACGCTGGTCAAACTCAGCGTGGAGCGCGTCAACATGCCCAGCCCCCATCGCGCCATGGCCGCCCTGGGCCTCATGCTCACCTGCATGTACACAGGTGACCCGGACGATGCAGGCAGGCTACGTTTCAGATAGACTTCTCCCTACTAACATCTGCTGGAGTAGATGGAATTCCAGCAAAGCATCTAGTAGAGTAGCTAACACTATTACCTGGCCAAATAGTCTACATGCATAATTTGATTAATGACTTAAAATATTACAAGGAGTTACTATGATATTCTAAGTTGAAGTATTCCTGACTCAAGCCAGCAGCTTGATGCAGTCTTTGCTTTTTGGTACTGTCATTTGTAGCTTTGTACTGACAGTAGGGTAATTTGGCTCATGTCTAGGAAAGGAGAGGGCAAACCTCAGCCACCCAGCTGATGGCGACCCCACTGCCACAGACAGTGAGACAGTCATCGTTGCAATGGAGCGCGTCTCAGTGCTTTTTGACAGGTAATGAACTTCCTTATAATCAATATTCAGTGTTCGGCATACAGAAGTCCAGTTGACAAAGCTGTAATTGGCAGGTGCATTTAAAACACCCAAGGCAGACATGATTACTTTTGAAATTATGTAGGTGAAAGCACAGAGTGACTGTATTTTATCTATAGCCTACTAGCTAATCATAAACCTTAGCGTAGTGTGCCATTTTTCTGAATTTCTAATTAAAGGAGTTTGCTTGGCTGATGCCTCCATGGTATTTTCTCAGGATTCGTAAGGGCTTCCCTTGTGAAGCTCGCGTGGTTGCACGGATTCTTCCCCAGTTCCTGGACGACTTCTTTCCTCCACAGGATGTCATGAACAAAGTCATTGGAGAATTCCTGTCCAATCAGCAGCCTTATCCACAATTCATGGCCACCGTGGTCTATAAGGTATGGGTATTCATGTCCACCTGATCCCCCTTCATACATTTTAGTTTGAAGACTGTCTATTATAATATTGTTTATGTGTAATAAACAAAGGCTGATGGAATTAAGTTACAAGCATGTTCTCTTCAGGCTTAACCACTTGGCAACTTGCCTTTTACTAAATTGCCAATATGCTTTTATTGACATCACTAGCACTACCTGTTGCTGTACTTGTGTGAATTCAATCATTATGTGAGTTTGTTAATGGGCTGTTACTGTTTCTTGAGGCAATAATGGTAATGGTTTAATAAGACAAACCGTGCTAAACTGCTAAAGTGTACTGTACTGAATGACCTACTCTCTTGCCTTTGTTCAGGTGTTCCAGACGCTGCATGCCACAGGCCAGTCCTCCATGGTGCGTGACTGGGTGCTGCTGTCCCTCTCCAACTTCACCCAGCGCACCCCTGTGGCCATGGCCATGTGGAGCCTGACCTGCTTCTTCGTCAGCGCCTCCACCAGCCAGTGGATCTCTGCTCTGTATCCTTCCTCATGCAGCCATGAAGTTTGACTGGCTGACACATACACACACACACACACACTCATTTGAAGGTATACAGTCGATAAATGTCATACAGTGCAGTTTCACAGTACTTGATATGTAATTTGATGTTGAAACTGTAAGTATGAGTAGGCATGTGTTGCCCTTGACCCAAAATCTCTGACAGGCTGCCTCACGTGGTCAGTCGCATGGGCAGATCAGACACGGTGGATGTTAGTCTCTTCTGCCTGGTGGCCATGGATTTCTACCGGCACCAGATTGACGAGGAGCTGGACCGCCGTGCCTTCCAGTCCGTTTTTGAGATGGTGGCCTCGCCCGGCAGCCCCTACCACCAGCTGCTGTGCTGTCTTCAAAGCATCCACCAGGACACTCCGCTATGAGACAGCCCCCCAGCCCATCCGTACATGTGGACACCTCGCTATGTCACAGTATAGCACAGTATGTCATGGCACACCAAGACACCCCCCCACGACACTCTGTAGCCACCGCGCACAGGGATGTATTTTTGTCCAAAGGCCCATCTGTGGTGCACCAGGCCACAAGACCACAGCCCTCAAACCATTTCTAGAATCACTGTGAGGCACCCTTCCCACAATGCACAGGGACTCCTTGCCGTGTAATTGGCTCAAAGCAAACCAAGAAGCCGTAGTAAAATCCCTTGGAAAAGTCTGAACCCATTGTGATGGAAAGCTCACATACAGTTGGCCATGATGCTTAAAGCAGTGGCGCACCTCTGCATGAAAACACATTTCTCAAAGTCGGGTTCTTGAGCGCATGGTGTATAGACAGTCAGATGGTGTGGACTGACAGCTGAACCTCCCCCCGAAGCTCTGATCTGTGTCCAACCAAGAGGGTCTCCCCAAGACCTTCACCTCTGCCAGGTGGCCACCAGGTTCTGGCACAGGCTGTATAAACTACCCTTCAGCTGACAAAGGCCTTGCTAAGAAATGGTCTACATCTCAATCCCAGGTCTTTTCCAGTCCCATCAGAATTTACTCTGTCTCCTTCGTCTGAAAGACAGGGGGTAAATTCTGACTTCAGTGCTTTCACTCACCCACTCTATCTTTGCTTCCCTCCTTCTGTCTGTCTTTGTCTGAATATGAAAAAAAGTAACATTCCTTTTTTTATTATTATGGTTTGCACGAACATTGCATTGCTCTGTGGATCTGTCCTCCAGCACTTGAACACTGAACAGAAAATATTAATTATAACTTAATTTGTATGTATATCCTCTCCGAAAGGGAGAATGCTTGAGCTATGGCATTATTAAAAAATGAATAAATAAGACAAAGGATGTAGTATATTTAAAAGCAGGATGTGGTTGATACTATTTTTTGGTGCCGTTTTTGCTAGAGAAAGTCTTCAGATTTGATCTCAAGGGGCCTTTCTTCCAAAGGGGGTTGGAAACTACACTGTCTTGTGTGTGTGTGTGAGAATCTCTTCTTACTTTTTTATTATTTTGGTCACTTGTCAATACTGGACTGCCCTTGACTGAGAGTGAAATGGAAAACTCCACTGCAAAGTTGAAGGTTTGGTAAAAGCCATATTAACCATACTTTTGTTTCTCTATTGATTGTATTGTCATGGTGGACAACATTATTGTTTGTTGTTAAGCATGTTGCAACAAGTTGTTTGTCCATTAAGGCAACTGCCTTGCTTAGTGTGACTGTTTTCAAATCTCAGGACACGAGATGTGATTATTGATCCCTAAAATCACTAGAAGTTATATTTTATTGGCGGATGTGTCTATATTGTGTAAAATGTGTGAAGGAAGAATCATAGCTTGAGAGATCTGTGCTGAAGGGACATGTTTGATAGAGGAAAAGTAGGCCATCTAGATGTCTCTTTGCTACTGTTTGTCATGAACACAGCGTTACGGACGCAAACCTCTAAATACCCATTTGTTTTTGTTTTGTTTTTTGTTTTTGTTTTTTAATTAGGCCTGTGTCACATATGCTTCATTTATCCATTGGTTGACAGGATTCTCATAATGGGGAACTGTCTAAGCACTACTGAATTATTAAAAAAAAACAAAAAAAAAAAAACAATAAATTCCACTTTATGATCTTATGTGTTAATGCTCAGTTAAAAGAGATGTCTTGTGAGCATTGTACGTACATAAAGCCTTAGTCAGCAATCTGATTATGTATATATAAAGCAGTGGCATGCTCCTGTCTGTCTGAATATTGCAAACCTCTTCTCTTTCAGTACTGAGGTAGGATGACTTTGAATAAGTCATGATTTGGTACCAATGCAGTCAGCCCAAAACCATAGTGAAATTGTATGTAACTGGACGATGCCTCGAGCAAGCGTTGACAAATCACAGGTGTATGCAGGCAGAGTTTGCTTGCAAGTTGTTACCTCACTTGCAAGCTCTCTGCAGCAGCAGATGCTTTTGTCAGCATTTCAGTGTTTACAGAACTTTAAGGAAGATTTATCTGTCTCTTTTTCTGACTCTTTGAAATAAGGCTTGAACATGTCAATGGTAATTATTGCTAGTATGTAAGAAACATCAGATTTACACTTGAGATCTGTGTGAAATGTACCCATTATGAACCACACCTTGCCTCATGAAGGCATTGTTAACACTCACATTTAACTGTTTCAACTTTATTTTGCTCAACGTACCTTTTCAAATTATGTATTTACACAATAAAACCGTGACAAAGGAATTGTTTAGTAGCTGATTCCAAACATTGTCAAAGAGCAAATGCTGAAATAATGTTGAATGTTTGAAGCGTATGATAGCGTGGGGTTAAGAAACTCAGACAAAAAAGTTAATGTTAAGTTAATTTTTATCACATCCATTCTTGCATGCCTACTGACTGGGATGCTTGATTTGTTTTACTTTTAAAAGACCTAGTCATAAGGCCTTGCCCTTGACCTCCTGTTGTCCATAATAAGCTTTCTCCACAAAGCAGCTAGCTAGGGAGGGGCTTAGGGGGTTGGACTCAGTGATGGGTTTAGCACAGCAGATAAGGAGGTGTTGGTCATGTTTGGTTGTCTCTCTCTGTCTCTCTCTCTCTCTCTCTCTGTCTCTCATGAATTGTCAGACAAAAGCTTTGTGCATTCCTTTGGTTTTGCTAAAGGGAGCCAGGAAGTTGACATTGACCTACTGACCCAGACTCTTTATCTACCTGCATTAGCAGGGAGCAGATGCATCTATTTCACAGACAAGGTGAAGGCCATGAAAGTGCAGACACTTTTTGTCCCGTCTCTTTGGGGACAGTTAACTCTTATTTACTGAGGCATGGAATTGGATTATGAAAAAGTCAGATCAGCAAATAAAGAATGGTCAGCACTGGAGCTCTCCTTGAAATTGTCAATTTCATTTTGCATTTCTGTGTATATCTGCAAGAAAATACACAGGCTATGTGATGCATACTTGTTATGCATAGTCTATGATAAAGTGATGCACACTGTCAGAAGACATGGGTGTAATTAGTTAAGTGGCTTATTTTAACAATGTGAAGCAAAACTTGAGAAATTGTTAGAGATTAATAAAAGATTTTAAATGTTCATTTTGTTTTATTCTTCTTTTTAAAGTTGTTTCTGTTAACTGTATGTTTCGACGTTGGTTGCAAAAGTTCGAAATAGATGCAGCCTGTTTGTGTTATGTTTATTTTTCGCTTGTTTACTTTAATTTCTAAAATGGGCCTATTTCATTCTTGGCTTTGGCCAGATAAGCTTTGTGAACACAATACTAATCCTCTCATCTGCTTAACTGGTGTTAACAGACTTGGCAGATGAGAGGATACTTTAGGGGCAATTCTTAATGTAAGCAGACAGTTTAGCAAGTGCCAAGGTGAAGTCTCATCACTTCATGTGACAGCCAGTAATTCTGCTTATATAAAGTGCATTTTACACTCACGATGGACAAGATCAGTCCTAAATCAAGAATGCCAGGATGCGAAACATATATTTTAAATCCACCTATACAAAAATTCTATAGCGCTTAGACCTTTACACCGTTGCCGTCTGACAAAGCTTGAAGTTGTCAAATTAATGAACTTTAAGCACAACCCCACACGCGCCCGGGTACGCACACGCGTACTATTCCAGCACGGGCTCCTTAGCTAGCGTTCTTTTGTTTAGCCAAGATAGCTGTTATCCATAAGGAGATGCGAGTGGTTGCGACTCTGCAGCAGGACGCATTCAAATGTCCGGTAAGGCGGATTTGTTTTTAAAGCTTTTTAACAATTTCCGCATGTGTAATACATTGACAAGCTCTAAATTGCTTGATGTTAAAGTTTCTGCCTTTGTTGAAAACAGATCCCCTTGGAATGTCTTGGGATAAGGTTTTAAGTTCAGTTATGTTAGCTAGCTTTAGCTGCCGAACCCCAGTTTTGGAACTGTCCATAAACATGAGTTTTGTAGTGTGCAGTGCTGCAAGTCGAGTCATTTTAGTAAATCGCGCGTGTTTTATTGAAATGTAAGATATTTTTTCGCCCGAAAAACACAACCCACGATGTGTATAATACGCAGGGCAAACTTGTGCTCTGTCTATCTCATCAGCAGCTATGACAACTGCAACAATACCGTTACTCGCTGGCCAGCTGTTCCTTTATCTTTCTTTGGCAGGATTGAAAAACAATGGCGTAACAGGTGAAAAAGTAAGGACAGACTTATTTGCCCTAATTTATAGTGTTTCCTCTGTATTTTGCTTAGCAAACATAAACCGTATGTGAAGTTACGGTGACTGTATAAGTGCAACACCTGTGGAATATCATACGACTTTACTGTATTCTACCTCAAACTAACTTGGTCATTAGTTGAGGGGTTGACCGCTAGGAGTGACAACAATATCCACCAATGGGACAAGCAAAAACTAAGTGGACATTTGGGTGTCATGGTTACCCAGGTTGACGCGTAGACGTTCCTACAATGGGGAAAATGAAGGCGGGATAGGAATGTCAAGCAGGGGTGTATGAATTTTCTTTGCACGAATGTCAACCTTACGCCTTTTTTGAACAATAAAGACAAAGTTTGTCCATTCGCACTCGAGATTGGGTTTAGTTGTGTTTAGTTATGCCATCCAATGAGTATAAGTTAACTGAACCAGTAGTGCTTGGACACAGAGAACTTAGGCTAAGAGCAGGAAAATACATTTAATTTCCCTGACATGCCTCTCATCTGAGTTTTGTTAGCTTTTGTGTGCACATACATAGTGACCAATTTTGTCAACTTAGTTTATGAAACCCAAGCATGTCTAGTTAGTGCACAACAGAAAGCTTACTAACAGTCTCCAGTTAGGCTACTGCTTATTTGATGGTAGTTTACACGATATGATGCCAACTTTCTCTGACTGTTGGGAAATTAACCTGTAACATTCGATAAGTGGCCAACTGTTATCTCCTGCTATGTCCATGTCTCTTTTACGTTTGTAGTGGAGGTAAATGCATTGGCGCCTATGTTTGCAGACTGTTAAAACGTGTATTATCCTAATGGCCCCATAAAACCAACGGATAATTCCATTTTATCCATGTTGTGTTTTAATTGACAACATTTGCTCTGGTATTTAGGTTATTTGTAACCAGGCAGAAGTTGGCAGGTTTAGGTAAATAAATAAATTCATACATTTTAACAGGTACCAAGTAACGGTTTTGGTTTAAACGGCAAAAGTCAATTAAGTTTATAATGTTGCCCTACTGTTAAGGTCTTGTTGGTCATTTCTGTTTTCACTGTACTATGCTCTTGCTTTTGTCCCACCCCCTTCTACCAAAGGTGCCTTGTGAAACTGGGTTGACACCAGCATGCTTGTGCCGTAGTGGGGAAGCCTTGGCAGAGAGGACGATGGTATCAACCTGGTGTTACATTTAGTCCCCCTGCTCCGCATTTCTGAAGCTCTCGTCAGTGGCGAAAAAAAAGAGAAGAAACGAGAGAAAGAGACCATGTTCAGGCAACAGGATATGGGGAAGCGGCGTGGGACAAGTTCTCAGCCGGTAATGCGAGTTCGAGAGGTGGAGGTGGCACGTGGTCGCACCGGCTATGGCTTCACACTGTCAGGCCAGGCACCGTGTGTGCTGAACTGTGTCCTAAAAGGCAGCCCTGCAGACTATATGGGTTTGCGTGCTGGGGACCAAATCCTCAGCGTCAACGACATCAACGTGTCCAAGGCTTCGCACGAGGACGTGGTGAAGCTCATAGGACGTTGCTCTGGAGTGCTGCACCTGGTCGTTGCTGAGACCCACCAGCGTCACCAGCACCACCACCACCATCATCATTATCACAATCACTCTCACGCGCATCACCCACATCACCATCAGCATGCTGACTCCTGCTCCAGTGACGAGGAGCTGGCCTACCATGACCCCAGGGGGGCCTGGCCCACACGGTCCAAAGTGGATTCCAAGACCCTGGGCATCAACCGTGCAGAGCGTGTGGTGGCGGAGATGCAGTCGGGGGGAATCTTTAGCATGATCTTTGAGGGCGCCTGCTCTAGCCACTCATCCAGCAGCTCCGAGAGAGCAGCCGGCGTCTCGTCCTCAGCTGCCAAACCCAAAAGCAAGCCCCATCCCCTGTCCGAGTCGGACTCATTCCCTTACCCCAGCCCCCGCAGGCACCGCAGCCAGCCGGACTTACTGTCTGAGGAGGAGCTGGCCAAAGTGCTTCATGCTGATGACTCTGTTTTCCTGGATGCGTTTGAAGCGGCTCCTGCCACTGCCGGCCTGCCCGACTCCCCCGAGGATGGCATCCTGAACGTAGGCATGGTGGTGGGCTACCTTGGCTCCATCGAGCTCGCCTCGGCCGGGGGCAGTTTGGAGAGTGACAGCCTGCAGGCCATTCGTGGCTGCATGCGTCGCCTGCGAGCCGAGCAGAAGGTACATTCGCTGGTGCTTCTGCAGGTGATGCTGGACTGCGTCCGCCTGCGCAGTGAGCGAGGCCATGTGCTTGCCACCTACCCAGCCGAGAAGCTGGCCTTCAGCGCCGTCTGCCCCGACGACCGACGCTTCTTTGGCCTGGTCACCATGCAGGCGACGGATGAGTTCTTGCCCCGTGACGAGTTGGACGAAACGGAGCTGCGCACCTCTTGCCACGTCTTTCTGGTGGACCCGGAGCTCTGCCACCACAAGATCCACCAGAGCATTGCACGCCGTTTCGGCTTCGACTGCACGCCGGATCCAGACACGGGCGGCTGCCTGGAGTTCCCACCCACGTCCCAGCCTCTGTTGCAGTTTGTGTCGGTGCTCTACCGTGACATGGGCGAGTCCATCGAGGGTGTTCGCGCACGGGCCTTCCTGGACAATGGCGCCGGAGTGGTTGGAGCTGCTGCTGCAGGGGACATGGATGCACAACAGAATAACAGCACCAGCAGCAACAGCGACAGTGGCATTGGCAACTTCCTCCCTGAGGAGAAAAGCAATCGCGTGCTGCTGGTGGACCTGGGGGCCAACCCTGGCCGCCACGCCCCCTCCGGGCCCTGGGAGTTTTCCCAGCCGGCTCGCGGCATGGCTGGTGCTCACGGCCCTCCCCCTCCCCCGCCCCCTGCCACTCACAGAAACGGCTACCGGCACGAGTCTCTGTCCGACCTCGCCGATGCACCACCCCTCTCTTCCAGACACCTCAGCGTCTCGTCCAGGATGGAGCTCCAGGGCCATCCGTCCCGCTCGCACTACTCCAAGAAGACAGCGGTTGGCGCAGCAGCAGCAGCAGGGACACCAGGAGGAGGAGGCGGAGGTGGTGGTGGTGGTGGTGGTGGTGGGGCATCAGGGAGCCAGCGCTGGCTGCCGGTGCACGTCCTGCGAGACTGGAGACAGCAGCATGGCCACAGCAGTGATCAGGAGTCCTACGCAGAGTCCACTGACGGCTGGTCCAGCGCCAACTGCAGCACTCTGCCGCCACCCATGAACAAGATCCCGGCGGACCGCTACCGGGCCGCGGGGGAAATAGTGGCAGCAGCCACCTCTCAGCCCCACCGCCTTGTCACGCAGAAGGATGAGTGGGCCAAGAAGCTGTTTGGGACCGATAAGGGGCTTCGCGACCAGCAGAACGGAGCCAGGAGCAAAGAGGGACGGGAGAAGAAGGTAAGAAAGTTGGTGTGCTGTCTGTTTGACTTTCTTTTCACATCTGTGTGTGCAAAAGCAAATGGGAGCTGCTTAGCTTTAGTGCACAGAAATACTGCCATTTCTCATATGTAGGTATGAAGTTGTTACCAAAGTTCCACAGGATAAATGTCAGTTGTAATCAGGGATATGCGATTCTTCCCTTAATAGAATCTAGAATTCGGACTACTGCCCTTATTATTGCTGCTGCCACGAATTATGCATTTTTACATGTTTTATACATGTATTTTTGTGGACATAAACAAGTATTTTTATTTAAAATAAATAGCGGCTCAGCTCAATTCCATGGTGAAATGTGAATGAGTAAAAAACAGGTCTGCAGATGGCCCTTTGAGAGGCCTTGGAGGGAACATGCTAAAACTGACTCACAGATGAGAAGATTCAAACATAGGGCAGACTGCTTATCGCACATTGCCAGTGGAAAATTTTGCAGACAGAATAGCTGCAGGTGCCAGCAAAACTCAATTTTTGCTGCTGGAGGTATTGAGAACCCTGTTCTGTATCCACCAATGAATTTCTGCAGACTGGTTAAACTTGCCTTGTTGGTGTTTTTAAACCTTAGTATAAAGTGTATTTCCTCTGTTCCCACCACTGATATTATTCAGCACCCAAATGTCATATCGCAGCTGGCTGTGGATTGAAGTCAGTGTCTTGCAGTGAATTCACATTCAGAGCCACTTGAACTATCAGTACCATCAGGAGTAGCCCTGATGCTAATAGTGTGTCCTCTTCTCTGAATATGTTTACAGAAATACTTACAGTAGAATTGCTGATCTTTTGTTGATTTTTGACTTCAGGGACATTTACGTGGAACATCTACCCAGGGGGGAAATTGCTTTTCTGACCGTTCTTATGGCACAGCATCAGTTCTAGTCAATTAACCACAAATGTTCCAGGCAGACAGATGATGACTGCAGTACTATTCTCTAACTTGCTCATAATAGCCTTTGTTTTAAGCAACATAGCCATGCTTAGTAGATGTCCCACTTGTTTTACTAATATCACTGACCTGTCTGAAAGGTGCTGTAGTTGAATAGCGTCATTCACAAAAGTATGCCACCTTCAGACATACACATAGCCTATAGTCTGAAATAATAAGGGGAAGTAAGCTAAACATTTACCAAGACTGACAGCACCACTGTCACCACCACTCATCTGAACATATAGTGCCATAACCTTGAATGTTGACTCTAGTTCATATAGTTTAAGTGTTGTGTATGAGTGTGTGAGTATGACTCCAGATGGACAGCCCGTGGTCCACTGCGGGATGAGGGGGGCTTATGTTTGCAGAGTCAGACACAATATGAGGAAGTTAGTGACCACAGGAAGGCGAAAGCGCCACTGAAGGTAAAAACAAAGTCATTTCACTGGGCAGCCTTGTTTCAGATAGATATGTTGTCAGACAGCTAGGCAACACTACTCAGGGAGCACCGAGTGGTGGCTGTCCTTGTACTGTTGTACTGGTGCCAAGCCAATCACAACTCATTGTGGATGTATTCTGAGTGGAGTTTTTCCTGTTGCTTGAAGAAAAGGTTTCAAGACCTTCCCTGCAGGAGAAAAAGTATTCACTGTTGACATGCTGACCAACATGCTCAGCCCAGATTTGGCCATCCATCTGTCCCTGTTACAGGTAGGGAGGGAACACGCCAATCAGATAACTACCCTGTAGATAACTGAGGCTGCATTACATGCATGCAGATGAGAGGAGTGGCCTCACTGTTATTCTGTGCATAAGGTATGTTCTGGGTTAGAGTGTCACTGTCACCATGGTCACCCTCTAAATGGGTCCTCTACATATCCTATATCCTGAACAGATGGCCATCATGGCACATAGTGGGGTTTTGTCAGTTTATGTATGTGATGTATGTATGTAGGCTAATTTGGGACTGCATAGTTCTTAACATATTTGGGCAGATGGTGTAATTTTTTTTCGGATCTTAGAATGGCATTCAGTTACTTTTGGGACTGAATAATCTGGTTGTGTTCAGTAGAAAAGTAAAACATCTGGCAGAATCACTAGACCCTGCCAATGCATCATTATATGAGCGAGCCCTGTAAACATTAGGCTACAGCCTCAACACAAGGTGGCACTGCATCCTCACACACCATACATGCCTTTCACTGGAACCCACTGATGAGTGGTGAGTTTGTTGTAAGAACTTTTCCAGTAAATAATTCTTTTGTGTTTTGTCTGCCATGTCAGTGAATCAATTTCAAAAATAAGATGTGGAATGGCTCAGGCTAGTTGTGGGCCACAGCAACCCTCATTTGTTTCATTTCTCACTTTTGTAACATTGTTTTGCTTGCCAATTCTGGATCAAACACACGAAAAAGCATGCTTACATGACAGTAGGCAAACCGCAAAACCAAAAACTAATTATTTAAATAAATAAATAAATAGCCTAAATAACAGTGTGGCAAGAATAGCACACGTAAGTTGCCTGAGCAAAACATTTAGTTAAAAAGGGAAATGTCACAACAGCAATGGAAACAAACAGAACACACAAATGGGAAGATGGAGCTTTCATAAAGACAAGTTTCAGTCAGAAAAAGGAGAAGCACATCACATCATTTGTTCTGTTCCAGATGGCAGTTTCTGGGCCAGATGGTCATGAGTTTGAAATGGTTTGGACCACACAGAAGTTCTGGTGGTCAAGCACGGCAGTAAGAGTGAGGTAATTCCAATGAGCCAATCAAACATAAAGCAGTGTGTATGTCCTGTGCTGGCCACAGGATTCCTATAATGGTGTGTAGTTCACAGTTCCTAGAGGTCAAGGTTGAGTTTTGATGAACTTTGACCATGACATGTGTGCAAGCTTAACAAGCAATGCACTGCGCTTGTGCCTTGTACTACCCGACAAAAACACACTGTACCATGGCTCAAGCTATTGGAAATATAATGGGTTTCAGAGCACGGCAGTGCTGTTGTTGTCTTCTGTCTGAAGGCACCTTAAGGGAGTGGAAACACCAACAGTCAACCAGTCAGGTCAAGGGGGCGGGGGACAATCTAGCCTGGGGATACTCAATGTAACACATAGCTCACACTGGCTCTGCTTTATCTGAGCTTGAATGAGCAGAATGTGATCCAGTGATGTCACACTATTCATAGTGTTGGCATATGAGAGCTTGCCACTGCCATCTTGATTACAACACTCTTATCAGCAGGATCATTGAGTCTGTACTGGAGGGTGTGCTATATGTGGCTATGCTTAAGCTCTGCTTTATTCCATCCAGAGACACCCTAATGAGAACAGTCAACACAGTGAATACCCAGGATTCTGTGTACCTGTCTCATCTCATTAGAGTGGTATTTTACTTTGGATTAGTGAAAACCTGACTGACCTGACTTTTTGTGTCAAAAGACAAACATTAATCTAGAAGAGGTGGTAATTTAGTTATGTTGGCCTGATATTTATATCAGTAGATAAATATCAGTGAAACAGATGTGGTTGATGTATGCGTGTGTGCATGCGTGTGGTGTGTGTGAAAGAGAATTGTATTCAACATGCTTGTTGCCATGGACAACGAGTTCTACAGATATCCACCTATTTGAGATGAAGCGACACACACACACACACACACACACACACACACACACACACACACACACACACACACACACACACACACACACACAGAAGGAACAACAAGGAGGACAAATTAAAGGCACTGCAGGAAGTGGCTTTTTTATTCAGTAAGTGGCCTGGTTGGGCAGTGGTCTCGAGGGACTGATGTGTTACAGTATGCAGTAAACAAGAAAGATGGCCGGCTCTGGTCAGATAAGGCAACAAGACGGCCATAGAGCAGTCTCCACCCTGGCATGTGGGAGTCTGAAAGAGATGAGAAAAGAAGAGAAGGACAGGAGGATGATATTTAAACTCAAAGCTCCTGGCCTTAGCGGGTGAACATTTTGCTGGTAGAGACCATGCTGAAACAATGCTGCTGCAACTGGTTTAAACTGACACCAGAAGTTATCCACATCATGTGTTTGATTTGACAGGACATTGTGAAATACTTCCCGTTATGTTTATTTTTCTAATTATTATTTTTTGACTATTGCTGAAATTACACATTGCCTCACTACCTCATAGCAAGTTCCCCTCGTTCAGTTGATAGGCAGCACCACAAGAAGTCATGAAGTTGTGGAATCTGTTTAGCTATTGGGACTACTTGCTTTAGGGAAAATATTTGTATTTGGTGCATATCACCTGGTTATATGATAATTCGATATTCAATATAGTCCCACTCGTACCACTACAGTGTCCGTGTGTGTTAACAGTGAAATTATGTATGTGACCTTGAACTTCATGTTGTGACTTTAAGTATGTCATCAGTTTGTGTAGACCTAGTGATTATTTGTGGCAGGTGTGACCACAATTAATTATTTAAATTAACAGCCAATTCGTTAGGCTAGTTGATGGTTTATGGTAATTATGTCTAGTGAAATTGTCTTTTTCGTGTTAACTGAAAGGCATGGTTGTTCAAATCTCACTATATAACTGTTTAGCCTAAATGTAATTGGGGTTGGAATTGCATTTGGAAAACTAAATGTATAATGTGTTTTTATCTCTAGAATATGTTCTGCTGTTGTGTCAGATGTATCTCTGTGTATTTGTATATTTGTATTAATGCATGAATGTGAAAGGAAAGGTGATATGTGTGTGTACCATGTATGGGCTTAAGCAAGTGTACTGTATGTTCTAGTGTTCTTGTGTGTGTGCGCGCATGCACCCACACACACACACACACACACACAGACACACACACACACATGTGATCACCATGCAGCTGATGACGACTGAGGACACAGGGGCAACCGAGTTTCCTCCGTTTCCTGGCAACAGCAGCGACCATTTGATTGCATATGGCGACAGGCGGTCCTTCTCCACCCATTCACTCCATCATTCCACTAGCGTCTCATCAGTCAGCTGCTGTGTCTGTGATTCCATCCAGAAATAAACACCTCTGTTCACCTGTCTTACTCACCCACCTTTTGAAATAATAACAAGTACTCGCCAGCCAGCCAGGAGATATCTTTCGATGTCAGTACTCTCGATAATGGGGATTCATTGTACATGCATTCTAGTCTCTGAGTGTTATTGACGACAGAATGAATGTAGTTGCGAAACACTGATTCAATTCTGGATGTCAAAAGACTCCATCGGAAGCTAATAACTACGGGAATCTCTTAAGATTCTCAATAGAGTGGCATTTTAGAGGGTGCATGTTATTGTACACTTCAAAAAATGCCTTGGAGTGTGCGCTGTGTTAGTTCATTGTGTGGACTGCTTTGTACAGTATTTACTTCCCTTACCCTTACAGTGCTGCTTGCATAACCTGTGATCCTAACATCCAAATCAGGACCACTTATGTTTATCCTTTCATTGGTCTAAAATAGTTATGTCAAAAATAGCACAAAGCACATTAGTGCCTGAAAGTTGTCCAGGCACACAGATTGAGAGAAGAGGATGCTCGTGCAGCTCAAACAATGCCATCAAGACCTTTAAAAATAAACTAATTTGTAACACCAAGGTCATGCTGGCTGGCATCTACCTAAAATGGGCTATTGTGTATATCATAACCAAGGCTAGCAAACAAGTTAATTAAATACTGAAAGCCTTACAGAAAAAAAGCTGTGTTTGTGTGTGTGTGCTTGTGCACGCGCGCGCGTGTGTGTGTGTGTGTTGTGTGTGTGTGTGTGTGTGTGTGTGTGTGTGTGTGTGTGTGTGTGTGTGTGTGTGTGTGTGTGTGTGTGTGTGTTTGTTTGTTGTGGGTTGGGGGTTGTTGAGATGAATTCAGGCCCACATTGTGTCCTCAGCAGACTGGGACATATGAGAGCAGACTACCAGCTCTCATGACCATAAATATAGCAGAATATATGAGGGTGATGTCTCCATTGTGGTCTGTTGTTGTATACATCTGCCTGAAGGTTGTAGTGAAAAGGCTGAAGGGGTTTGCTGAAGTCAGGTGCAGTTTTATCAGGACTCAGTCTGCAGCTTTGAATGACCCTCTATGAAACAGCAGGCATAGGAGGAGATGGCATCTTGCATTGGTGTTTTTTATTTTTGTTTGTTTAAATTATTAGTTAGGTCTTGCTGTTGTAAAATGAAATACAAGTCTTTGTGTATAAAAGTGTTCTGCCACCATCATAGCTATTTCCATGTTTATCAATGCACGTCTTGCAAATTGCTGTATTGAAGCACCTGTTCTGCAAGGCTCTACCAACAGCATGCAGTAGTTAAACTAGGGAAGGATGAGTTTGATATAACCTCATAACCTCTGTCTCTCTCTCTCTCTCTCTTTCTCTCTCTCTTTCTCTCTTTCTCTCTTTCTCTCTCTCTCTCTCTCTCTCTCTCTCTCTATCTCTCTCTCTCTGTCTCTCTCTCTCTCTCTCTCTGTCTCTCTTTCTCTCTCTCTCTCTCCCTTTCAGGGTGGACGGTTCCGAGGCCTGTCCCTAGGCTTCCCTCCTTTACCCCAGCGTTCATCAGGTCGCCGCTCTTTTGGTCGCTCCAAACGCCTCAGCCTGGCCCGCTCGCTGGATGACCTAGAGGTAAGGTGGCACCATCATTAGTGTTTAACCAGAAGGGTACTTTTCTAATGTTGATTTTCCTGTTCCATCGTACATCTCAGTTTCTTTCTTTCATATTTTTCTGAAACATGGCTTGAATGGGAGGGTTGGTCTCTAATCCAAGGATGATTAATGTTCCTTTCCATGCATAAATGGCAAATGAGAAATGTTTTTTTCTTGTTTGTTTTGCTACAATGTAACATATCTCACTGGCTCACCCACAAACTATACAGAGGACCTCTTAGTAAGTAACAGCCTATATATGCAGTCATACGTAAAAACCCAGAATGTCATGGATTTGTGTGTTGGCTAAGTGCAGCTAATGACGCTTGGACCACACGCGGGTCTAATTTTAGGCGCCGTGACAGGAGGGGGAGCTGCTCGTCATGGCGAATCGTGTGCTTCTCACGTGGATCTCACGTTAGGCGCGCATGTGACCCTACGGGTCTCCGTGGCAACAAAAGATGATAGATGAGAGCACAAAGAGGAGAAGGATTGGAGCATTTGACGTATCGATTAGTCGTTTGTGCTAAAACACCAGAAAAAAAAAAACGAAGTGAAAAAGGGACAAAAGACAATGCATTATTTGTACTTATTGTCTTAGATTATGTCATTAGCGTTATGGAAAGAATGGGAGTTACATCCACACTGTACACTTCTTTTTAAACCTTCATTACTACTTTCCAAGTCAAGTTTATAAATCAAAATGCAAAAATATTTCTTATCAATGTTGTAGTCATTTCATGTATGTTGTGTTAAGTATGTAAAACCATAGTTACATGGTATGGTATGGTATGGTATGGTATGGTATGTAAAACAAACCAAATCTGCCATATCCAATACTAAAAGCTGTGTTGTTGAGCCAACAGTATGATGCTGGTCAGCATGTGTTGCTCAGTGTCTATTTGTCCCCATCTGAGTGTCAGATAGCAATAATGAGCGGATCTCTTTGTTGTTTATGGCATGGGAAAGGATTTTCTCTCTGGGCTGCCTGAGGAATGCGATAAAGTTAGAAAAGCCCCTAAGGGGAGTGGAGACTCGAGATGAGTGATAATGACTGGCGCTCAAAGCAAGACAGGAACAGCCTGGCCTGCTTGTACTGTTGGGCTCAGGCTTAAATTGTTTGTTATGTCATTGTTAATGGCCTGGCAGCAGGACTCAGTGCCTCATGATCTCTGTATATATCGTATCCTGTATTTGTCTATAGCCAGTCAAAACACACAACTCCTGTAACCCCACTCATGCTCTTAACTTTCTCTTGCCATCAATTTCTTGATCTGTTACAGTCAGCTGAAAGTTCATTGCTGGTATGGTGAAAACTGTACCTTAATATTGTAGACATTTTCACGCAAACTATCTCTAAGAGCACTGACTCTTAGTTGGTCGACGTTCTCTCGCTGCCTGGCAGATCCTCTAGTGACACAGTTTGCTCCGTGCTACCAGTGCTTTTGTTTCTCTCTCTCCCATCTTATCATGTGTGCCCAGTTCTCCACTCCCTGCCTCCTACTTTTGTCTTCCGGTTACTTACACCCTTTTTTTGACGGTGGCCAGTTGTGGTAATCGTGCCAGTATTGTGGGAACAGAGGTGGTTTTGTGTTGAGGTAGGGCAGTAATTAGAGTGTGGTGGCTCTGTCCCTCGCTGTGTGTGTGTGTGTGTGTGTGTGTGTGTGTGTGTGTGTGTGTGTGTGTGTGTGTGATGGAGGGCGTTAATTAGTTTGTGGGTGTGTGTGTGAGAGAGGAAAAGAGAGAGAGAGAGGGAGGGAAACAGGGAGAGTTGGGTACTAATGAGACCTGAGAAGAAATGAGTTGGCATTCTTGTTAGCAAGGGCTGGAGATCTCCCATTTTGCACCACACACACACACAGACATGCAAATGCTTGCACTAATTATTGCCCTTTGGCGAGATACCTCCACATACACACACACACACACACACACACACTGGCAGTCACACTAATTATCCATGTAAAATGCACAGGAAAATAAATGTATCTGCATACAGATCATTGCGTTATTAAAGTTGCATCTTATATGTGGATGCACGTCAACATTCTCATGGGTAAACAGAGCCAGTTCAGCACATTTCCTGCCGCAGAAATCAAATCACTCACACATAAATAAACACGCAAGCAAATTTATGAGCCTGTTTCGGTGCTGCTGTCTGTTAGCTTAGTTTTGTGTGGCCAGTTGCCATGTTATTGTTGTGTCCACCCAGCTGCACCATCCCCCTCCCTTTTTTATGCACATCGTGACAACCCTGGTCACTTTTAATTCCTCTTCCACTGTCTGCAGACCCAGCCCACTGATTGGTTCTGTTTATTTCTCTTCTGTGTGTGTGTGTGTGTGTGTGTGTGTGTGTGTGTGTGTGTGTGTGTGTGTGTGTGTGTGTGTGTGTGTGTGTGTGTGTGTTTGTGTGTGTCTGCTTGTGTGTGTGTCTGCTTCTGTGCTTGTGTGAACGTGTGCATGTGCATGTGCATGGAAGCGTGTGTTTGAATATGCATGTGCACTACTGAAAATGTTTGTGTGTGTGTGTGTGTGTGTGTGTGTTTCTGTTTTTTTTAAGAGGGAAAATAGTAGGTCATCGGAGCAGCAGCACATTGACACTGTTGCACAGGAAATAGATTGCTCCAGAGAGAAAGAGAGGTAAAGGTGTGTTCAAGTGCTTCAAAAGGACAGAGCTGGGCTGAAGTTAAGGTGAAATCTGACGAACGGCATTGCCAAATGACCTCTTTGCATCAAATGAGTAAGATGATCCTGGCTACATAGGTTTGCTCCTTCTTGCTAATGCAGAAATTCTGTAGGTATAATAATACATGATTCTTTAGATAAATAAGAGTTCTCACTGACTTCTTATGACTGACTTATATTCAGAGTTGAAGACAACTCTATTGGACAAAAAAGTTTTTTTTTTTTTTTTTTTTCACGAGTTTCCAAATCTACTATTGGAGCCCTTTAAGTCTAATGGCTGTGCTGCGATCTCCCTTATGAATGCCCACTTTGAGTCACAGAGGAATTGCTCTCCCCATGCAGTGAATTAGATGTTTCTCTATTTCTCTTAAAATGAAAAGGTCATTGGAGATTGCATTAGATCTCTTTTAGATGCCCACATGCAACAGCATTTCATGGCTGTAGAAGGACATGTGCCTTGAAGGAGGGTACATCTGTGACAGGTTGGGTCAATGGTATCACCCAGTATTTTGTTCTTGGCATTCTTAGGGAATGACATCCTTATGCTTCCTTACTGGCCTAATGCCATTGTTAGGGTCTGCTTGAATGTCTTAGTTAAATGCCCTGTTGAGATTTGAGTAAATTGCAGCGGGTGTATGAATGTGTGTTTAGGCTATGTCTGACTCCATGCTGGAAGACAGTAGACTCCACACCTGGTCTTGTGATGCCTGTATCAAAACAGTCTGTTCCCGCTCTCTGTCTCTATGTCTCTCTGTCTCTCTCTCTGTCTCCCTCTCTCTCTTATGTCTTTTTCTCTCCCTCTTTCTTTCTTTCTCTCCCTACTTTCTCTCTCACGTTCTCTCTTTCTGTGTGTGTGTGTGTGTGTGTGTGCGCGCGCAAATGTGTTTGCATTTGGTCATCAGCTCACATGCAAGAATTGGAGCTGCCTAATAGATGGAAATGTAATTGTAGCAGAGGTCAAGAGTTTGCCCGTGGAGAACTTAATATCTCAGTGAGAGAAAACTTGATCTGCTAAAGAACAGAACTTTTGTTTTCTTAGCATTAGTTATCTTCTTTATGCCCTAAAGATAGCCATAAACAGACCTTAATTGTTTATTAAACTGATACAGTTAATCGACTGTCAGGTATCATATTCTCCAAGTTACTATCCTAGGGCTTATACACACCATAAATGGAGTATGTGTAGTGTTTGCCTGTGTTTTTCCATGTTCTTTGTGCACGTCCGTAACTGTGCAGTGGCATGTGTCTTGTCATAGTTTGCAGGACTGATAACAAGGCAATGATTTAAAATGGTGGGGTGAGGTGTATGTTTGAGAGTGGGGATGTGGGGTTATTTAGCATTGTAGAGGAAACATTTCCATTGCATTTCATTTGAGAGCAGACCATAGGAGGTAGATTAGTAAAAAGAGAATTTTTTGCAAAGCAGGTTTGCCTCAGACAGTGTTGAGGCTTGCTCAAGAATGCAACGGCCTCATATCTACACAGTCCTAGAACACCAGTGAGGGCCTACCAAATAGATATCAGTACAGACCGTACTTATGTACTCATACACACACACAAAAACACACACACACACACACACACACACACACACACACACACACACACACACACACACACTCACTCACACACACACACACAACACACACAAATCCATGTAAAAAATACATCGTACCATAGTCACCACATGATTTAAAAATATATATTATACATACACAAACACGTGTACACACGTGCAAATTATTTTGCAATTACATACATTCCAAACAAGTCATCTATAGCAGAACATGTGTGTGTATTCTGCATTTGTTCTTTGCATACAATATTTCTATAGGTTTTTAAAAAAGGCTGCAACTCATGTCTGTCATGTAACACACACTTAAACTCTCTCTCACACACACACACACACACTCAGATATGCACACAAACCTACACGAAGGCATGGTGCTTAGGCATCGACTCGGTTCTCAGCAGCGAGCGTGTCTGTGCATCTCCTCCTCAGCCCTTCGCTCTGTGGGCGGAATAGGAATTACAGAGAGAGGGGGTGGGTGAGAGAGGGATGGAGGAAGGGAGGGGGAAGAGGGAGAGAGAGAGAGAAGCAACGGGAGCTCATAGCAATAGCGACAGTGACGGGCAGCAAGAACTCAGGGCTCACGCTCTCCAGCAAACAGGGTGTCTGTGCGTGTATCCTCACGCGCACACACACACACACACACACACCAGACACAAACCAACACACATACCATCTTATAGGAACCCTCTTGGATGGATGTGTTTACACAGAGAAGAGCTGTGGTTTAAAGCTTTGCAGTGGAGTTGCACGGCTTGCCATACATGGAGCAAACTTTGAGTGTGAACGCTGACGGAGTAAGTGATTCTACACACACACATACACACACAGGCTAACACGTACACACAAACATTTTTTGTAGAGGGAACAGCAACACACACATAGATTTTTATAGGGCTCATACATGTCATTGTCATTCCATAGAAAACCCAGGAATGCTGCCTTCATCTGTGTACATTTGAGAGTGTGAGCTATAATGATCTGTGTTTGTACATGCCGTTAGTATGCGTGAACGGGGTTGCCATGCTGTTAGTATACAAGTGTAGGGTTCAGTCTGAATACCCAAGCTGTGTGTGATTGTGTGTATGTGTACAAGTGTGTGTGTGTGTGTGTGTGTGTGTGTGTGTGTGTGTGTGTGTGTGTGTGTGTGCTTTCACACCATTCTGAAGTGCTTGTGTGGTCATGCCGTGGAATTCCGGGCTCGGCAGTTATCAAAGCTTGACTCTTCATTACATGTGCTCTGTTGGTACCTTCAATATGCAGTCTGCTTTATTTAGACCTCTGACTGACTGATTTCTGTCCTGCCCTGTCACCCTCCGTCTTTCCCTCCATTAATGGTGTTTTAAGAAACAGATACATTTGTCATTCGGACAAAGTAAATGGGTATGTAGATCGTGTGAGCATCACACAGACATATTTTGAGGTTTACAGGCAAAATATACATAATTGATCATATCTCCAGCACCTAGCAAAAAACTTTGCATACCTCTGTAAGTTCAGACAAAACACTTTAAGTGGAATGTTCCCTTTTCAAAAAGTTTTCATGTATTCCTTCAAAAATGCATTGATGCTATCAACTATCTGCAGCCTAAGGGGTTTCAAAGTTAAGGCAGTTTATCAACCTTGCAGAAAATAGCTTGCTCTGAAGTTACTGTTATTGCGAGTTGTCACTTGTCAGAACATGTCACTGTGGGACATTTGTCACTAGATTGAAATGTGATTGAAGATTTGAAAACATGAGAGACTAAAAACATGTTTTTAAGTTATATTTAAATTATTTTTTAAACCTGTCACGTGTAGCACAAGCAAACTTGTCAGTTCATTGAACTAAGCTTTCACTACTTGACAATTTAACCTGAACAGGAAATCGGACGGTATTGAAATGTTTAAAGGACATTTTCATGTCCTTTAATTTCATAATTTCCTTAAATTTTAATAATATAACACATTTTAATGAAGTTATTGTGATTCTGCGTTGCGACTATGTGGTAATAGCACGTGACTGAAAAAAGGAACTCCACCTAACAGTGGCACTTCTGAAGACACACTTCAGTGAGGAAGACCTGCGGTGCTTGAAGAGAAGCCCCCTCACATCGTTGTCCAAACAACACCTTTTCCCTCAGGTGTCTGACTGTGACCCATCTTATTTGCTTCTAATTCCCCTGAGCACGCTGTGGCCTTTTCCCAGTGCCCACCTGCGATAAGGCAAAGGTTTAATTGGCTTGTGACCGTGGGGTGCCAAGTCAGGTACCGTCCCCTAATGGCTACGTCTTCCCGGTGTGAGTGAAACTGTAGGGTGGGATGGGTCAGAGGGGGGTGGGTCGGTGATTTGGTGCAGTGGCAGGGCAGGGGCAGTAGAGGGCAGTGTTGGGGTAGGTTTCAGAGCAGCCCTGTCATTGGTAAGGAGTGGGTAGATGCTCTTTTCAGCGAACAAATGAGTTTGTCCCTGAGCGAGATGGAGGGAGTGCAGAAAAGTTGACACATGAAGTGGGTCTTTTGTGAGAAAAAAGAACTTGTATTGGGATTATTGTGTGTGTGCGTTGCGTGCAAGCGTGCGGGTGTGTGTGTTAATTTACTGAAAGGTCTATTACTTTTTGCACACATCAAATGTGAAAGACAACTGTACAATGACAACTGTTGGTAAGACTCAGGTGGTCTGTAGCTATGCATATCTAATATGCATAGCCTCAGCAAATACAGCACATTATTTTTTTAGGATTAAAAGGTAATATGTAATGCGTAATTTCTAAAATAGTATAATAAAAGTATACTTACACAGATTCAGTTAAGCCCATGTAAGTCCTTAGCAGCAGTAGGTCAGATGAAGTGGTCTTTAGGCAATTAAATATACGAACGTTTAGATGGGATACAGTTTAACAGTTCTTTGATGATGTTTTACCAAAGTATCTGTGACATACTCTACAGCTTTATTTTAACTGTTTAACTTTAACCAAGGATCAAGGATTGTCATGAATTATGACAAGAATAATTTCTGTTTAAACTGATTTAAACTTATCAGTTTAAATACGCATAACATAAATGTGACAAACTAAAGCTACCATTAATGTCTAAAACAAACATTTTTTTAGATCTGTAGACTACAATATTTACCTCCTATGATTATCGGTTAATCAAGACCTGCAGACTGCATAGGCCTTTTAAATGCCTGCTGCCTGTATTTGTGTCGGGCAGCTGTGGATAGAGAGCTGTGGTTAGAGAGTCGGTCTTGGGATCAGAAGGTCGCAGATTCTGATCTCGTTCGATTAGGAAGAAGGGTGGTGAGAGAGTGAGGCACCAGTGCTGTCCTCCTTATCCATGGCCCTCAAAGTGTCCTTGTGCAAAGCACCTAACCCCACATTGGTCCAGAGACTGTTGCTGAAACCTTGTAAATAACTGGAAGAGCGTCTCTGGATAAGAGCGTCAGCTAAGTGTAATGTAATGTAATTTGTATAGGGTGTTCTTTGCTCTCTCCACGCATTCAGTGAACCAGAGGAAGCAAATCTCATTGAGTGCCTACAATCACAAAACTTTTTAAGAAAAAGAAAAAAAAAACGTATTAACTTGTCACCATAAAAATATAGTATCTGGTTTTGTTTCTGTTCCTAGCTAAATACCTAAAGTTTCTGTTTTTGGTGAAAACGTGGCACATTAAGACAAACAGCAGATGAATTTGAAATGACTGACAATTGACTGTCATTATAGATAAGATTTCTACGGCTAAACAATAGTCTGGTTGAGATGTGGGTCTCTTTCCCACACATTCTAAGGTTAAATGTCCCTTGTGCCAAACTGAGGTTGTACTTAAAATTCTTCATATCACTTCATATCACATATTTACTAACATAATTAGCATGCTTATGTTGCTAGCTTCTACACATGATTTCAAAGTGATAATAAGATAATGTGTATCTTACACAACCTTTTATACTCTTGAGTAGAAATCATAAGTATCTAACCAAATAACCTTACCTCATTTGCTCTGTACTGGTCCATCCAGCATTCAAAAAGGAAACATTAAGTGGTGTAAAGGAGCAGTTCAGGTTATCATGCTTATTTTTTTCCTCGATTTATTTATTCACATATTTATTTATTTAATGCACACTAATAAGAGACTACAAGAGACTTTCACCTGAAATTCCCACAGTTGGAAATGGTTCCAACCAGGGCTCTATTTTTTTTTTTTATCACCTGCCAATGTGGCTAGTAGATTTTCTAACTTACTAGCCAATCATAATTTCAGCTAGCCATTTTTCCTTGATGAAAATAAGACATGCACATTACTTTAAATAGTTTTATTTTTTCCTCATGGAAATACAACAAGTTTAACTGAACATTTATAGCCCATTCCCATTTTATTTCTCTAAACACATGGTGACATCATAAATAGTTCCCCCACCTTCCCCCACCTTTCACTCTTAACATTACTTTGCTTTTTTCTGATATAATATAACAAAAAATAGAAAACAAAATTCTGCAACGATTCACTGTCCTTTTATATGAACACAATCGTCGTGAAACTTCACTCCTTCAAGATGACTGAAGTGCTGCAGGCAAACACACGCAAGACGGAAATGTAGGATATCTGTGTCTGGCCAGGAGTGGGCTAGAGCCATAGTGATTGCGTTCTCTACCGCTCTGGTCAGGACAAACAACCGAGACAATTTACTTCACCACCAGCCAAATTGGCTAGTAAGTTTTTTTTCTACCCGCCAAAAGAAACTTTCACCCGCATTTGGCGGGTGTTAATTTAGAGCCCTGATTCCAACATATAGACAGAAAAATATTGTTGTTGTTGTTGTTGTTGTTAAGTTTGCTGATTTGTCTTTAGCAGATTTTTTTCTTAAATTGCTCAATATGATTTCCACAGGATTGCACTCTCCATTAGGAACTAAACCACTAACAGGGCAGGTGGTCACTTTTCCTCCTAATTAGGTTTGGATGAGGACACACATTGCTCCTGTGACGTTATGCTGCGCAGCAAATCAAAATGGGACACTGAAAGAGATGTTCTCTGACGTGCTATTACTGGATATTAGGGCTATAACGACACAGCAACTTACGATTTGTTCGGATTTTTGACACACAGTTCGATACACCCCACGATTTTTTTTAAATCGAAAAGGCATTTCGTTTAAACAACATTTATTTAACAATTGAATAATATGAAGTATAGCAAAATAAATACATAACAATTTCGCTAGTTTCTGTAAAAAAAATACTGTTGAAAAATAAATGGAATTCAACTCCATACGGAAAGGATTCATAAGACCATGTCCTAATTCCCATAATACAAACATCATATAGTAGCGATTGTTTTCCACCTGTGTTTGTCCTAATGTGAGATCTAGTCACCACCACATTAATCTCTATGTTTCATTTCATTAAAAATCTCTGCATGTTGCATACACTAATTGACAAACAAACAGACAAAAATATGGTTGAAAAACTAAGCTAAGTGAAGTGCTAGGTGGCTAAGCTAGCAACCAAGCTATTGGAACTAAACAACAGAAAAGATGTCGAACAAAAAATCACACTACCAGAGATACTTATGTCAACACTACAATAAAGCAACAGAAAACAATGGAGAACAAATGAATAATGATAAGCTTTAATGAAAAAGTTGTACTCTACTACTCTCAAGGCAACCTGGACAACCAGGACTACCTGAACTAGCCATTGTTTGCTGCCTGTCACAATCCGTCTCATCCACGTTGATGTGTGAGCTAAACTTTTTGCAGTCACATGACTGAAAGGTCGTCAATGACACACTGTTGGAGGATGCTTGCAAGTCGACGAAAAAAATCTAAGTTTTCTGGTTTACGCCCATGTATTTTAAAATAGACGACTAGTGTCAAATAAAAAATAGTAGTATTTTTAAAAGTTTGGTAGCACTATCAGCTCATGTCATGTGGCTGGATCTGTACTGAAGGATGGAGTATGACAGGGAGTGTCGCGATTCTGCCTTCTTACAGCGGTGATCCACTTGCTCCGTCACGTTCACCGTGCTGCACGCATTCAATTCATTTTCAATTGAGTCCGGCACGTCCTCATGGCTGCTCCCGCAAAGCTTGTCGGGAATGCGACACAGCCGTTTGGATAGCTCCGGCACGTCAAGAAGTTGGGCTCTGCTCAACTTTATGCAAATGTATCCAGCGAACGCGTCTGCGTTATCCAATAAAAGTAGAGCACATGGGGATATCCCATGACACCCGCGGTTCTTGTGAATATGTATTTATCTCGTTACAGTTATTGTCTGGTGGGGTTTATGGGTGTGTGCAAGTAACAAAACACATGTGCAACATTTGGTAAGGGCACAGTCGTCAGTTATTATGGTTTGCTAGCTGGCTATATCAATAGATACAGGTAGACATATAGCCTCGTAGATTCCAAAGACACGCCCATGCCCAAACATTTTGAAAATGTACATGCAGTCCCTATCCGGCAACACAAGGGGAGGCAGTACGTTTTCATGACGGACCAGACGGAGCAAGTGGATTTGCACCGCGAGACAGGTTCGTGGCTCTGCGTGTTGCGATTTCGGTTTCGACATGCGTATCGTTACAGGGCTACTGGATATATACGCATGTAATATAACTGGATGGTCATATTTTAGGAGTGGAGTGTTTGGTCAAATGTATGTCCCGCGACACTAAGAAGAGTGAGATTTTTTCATGGTATGACCCCTTTAAGTATGAGTTAAACTGACAGGAATGGTACAATTGTGTTATCATGCACTTAGTTTGCATGTTTCTTTTGCTGATACTGGAAAGGGGTGTTTCCCGTTTCCGTTATCTCTGTCATGTTAGGAAAGACTTTAGTCATCTCTAGAAATTCCTCTTTCAAAGGATGGTGAAGAAAATATCAAATAGAATGTATAGATCTCTATTTTAGCAGCAGGACAAATCTTGCATAAGCCTTTCTCCCCACTGAGCTACAAGCTACCTACTGTCTATCCACTGTCGTTTTCTCCTATTGGTATTGCCACTGTGTAAAGCGCATTTGTCAGGTAAAACAGGAAACATTCAAATTTGACACAAATGACCTTTTGACTGATGACTGATGACTGATGACTGATTTTTCTTTGCTGTAGGTCACAACTGAAACTATTTTATAACAGTTTCACCTTTGCTGTTGAGAGATTGTTGTATTGAGGCCTGGCAGATTGATGAGTTTGTAATGTTACCATTAAGATGGTGCTGGTCAATATTCATGGGAGACTTTCCCAGCAGGCATTCTGCCACTTTATGAGTCACTTTGTCCTTGTATGGGTTAGATGCATGGGTCAATTCAGTAAAACTTGGGTATGTTAGCTACCGTATTCATTTTTTTGTAGATTCATAGTTTGAATGTATTGTCATGCATAGCAGAGACAAATGTATAAAGCCCTTTTTTCCTGCCTTGGCAGAAGCGTCCAGATTTTGACCAGGCTTAAGAGTGGGATGCTGACTGTGGAAGTTTACCCACAGGTCCTTGACGCCTCTCCTCACCAGTCATACTCCAAGTGTAGATCCCCCATTGGATGTGGCATTGCAGTGGAAATACACACCACAGACGTGTCAGCTCACAACACTTAAAGCGTAGTGTTTGACAGATCCACCACATGACGCCATGGCCAGACTTATTTATTACACTTTGATTGCAGAGTATCATGTTAATGGTTTTGAGGGGGGAGGAAGTCCAAGGCATCAAGGCTGTTTTTTCCCTCTGGATTTGCACATGACCTTGAACAGCTCTGCACTCCACAGTGGTTGGCAGATAATTAGAATGAAGGGTACATGTCCGATCGGATTATTGGGTTATTTAGCCCATTGCAACAGTTGTTTCACACAGTCAGTTGTTACCATTCCTGAAGTGAATTCTGAGTATGGTGCAGTTTGAGACTAATGTTTATGATATAGGATTTCCCTTTACTTACACACCAGGAATGCAAAGACAAAGTAAAATGAGAAACAAGAAAATGACAAAATGACTACGACAGAACAAGAAACATGTGGGAAGTTTGGGAGTGGTAAAGACCTAAATGTATAGAGAGAGACCAAGATAGACCATCTCAATTCATATGTATCGAGTTAACTATAACCTTTAATCACATCAATGACTATCAACTTCTGAACTGGAAAGGCATACTCTTCACAGAACCATTCGTGTAGTATGGATTCATGCAGAACCATTCATGGTGGTGTGCAATTTCTCGATAAAGAAGGACAAAGAAAAAGACCAGCCAGCCAGGGAGCTAATGCTTCCTCTTGACTGGGAAATGGCACTCGCCGTTCTCAGGGTTTGCTTCACCAGCTCCCTGTGGGATGCAGCGTTGACTGGATGGAAGGAGAGTGGTCTACAGTACAGAGATGAGGCCTGGGGGCTCCTGCGTCTCAGTGCTGCAACTGCCTTGTGACTGTCCTGGACAAGGTCGCCACTGCCTCCATAATGATCCCATTATCTGCTTGTGAATAATGTGATCAAAACTTTAATGGCTGTGAGGGCAACCTCATCACCACCACCTACCCCACTCCCAACCCCTTGCTTCTGTTTTGAAAATCAGCATTTAGGTTGATGGAACACTAAAGAAACACAACAGAATCAAAATAAATATAAACCCTCTTTCAGAAAACGAAAGGAAAAGAATTTATTGCGCTACGCATTTTAGTCCAGAAGCTTTATTTGGCCTTCTCACTTGAATGGTAAAATATTGACCGTAGGGAAAATCCCACTGAGATAGCAAACTATGACTTGAAACCACAAACCAAAAATTAATGTTATAATGGAGAGGCAAACCAGTTGGCACAGCACTGGCACAGACTAAATTGAGATTGTGCAGAAACAACAATAAAATGATTGGTCAATATTTTGATGGTGTTGTTTAACAAATCCTGTCATTTCTGCAGGTTACAGCACTTCTGCCAGCATATACTTTGGCCAGTGAGAGGAAACGTGCTGGGTCAAACGCAGAACATGTGCTGCAGAAGGCTGAGTCCAGCCATGTAAATATTGTGACTGCCCCACCAAAGAAATCAGAGGTGAACGTGAGGAGGGAACCTCAAAATAACTGCTTAGCAGGAAGAGTTTATATATCCTCTCCTTTCGCATGAGAGGAAAAGTGAGGAGATCAAAAGAGGGTCTCTCTGTGAACTAGCATCAGAGGCAGTAGTGGACTACGGTGAATTTAGTTCGCTTTTGGTTAACAGTGACTGTTTTGAGAGCATTGTTTGGAGGAGGTTTTAACATTCTCAGGTACAGGAAATTGACCACTGCCACACTTTTACCCGCTGGCCAGAAATAAATGATGCCTTTGTGGGAGAAACTCAAGGATCTTTTTTTTCTCTTTTTGAAACATTTTTAACCTTTAGCAGACCTGACTTTCATTAGTCTCCAACTGCTCTGCTAACATACACACATTCTCTCTCTCTCTCTCTCTCTCTCTCTCTCTCTCTCTCCCCCCCTCACTCACACATACACCCACACCTCTCCCCATTGCATCACTCCCAGTCCCCCTGGTTTCCTGCCCCAATAATAACCCTTTAAGAGAAAATTCCCTGCTCTTCACTTGCCTCACACAGTTCACTGCACAGGCTTCCAGGAGCAGGATGCTGGGTCTTAGACCGCTCAACTTTTACACAACTAGCTCGTCGATTTTCAGTGTTGTTGCGTCATTTCTCAAGGTTTTTAGAAGACAGCTGGGTGCTGTGAAGAAGAGCATAGAGCTCACCCTGACCTTGACTTGTTTCAGTACCAAGGCTGGCCAAATGGCTGGTCAAAATGGCTTAGCTGTTTCTCTCGACTACATCACAGAGTAACAGGAGTGCTGGCTCAGTGTTTGCTTTTTCTCCAAAAAGGAAAAAAAAAGGAATCCACCTCTGGGATTGAGGAAGCAGCCAGACGTGGCTTAAGTATTGGGCCAGCCACTGGGAGAGGAGCAGCTCCCCATGTCTCTGAGCTGCCTGAAACAAAAGCAGCGCAAAAGAGAGAGGGGGGGGGGGGCTGGAAGAGAGAGGGGTAAAGGAGGAGGGAGAAAATCCCATCATTCCTTCGGGTTCCTTACCTCTATAGTTACAGCAAGGGACTGGGGCTGAAAGGGGGGGGAAAGGGGGTTAGCTTCCTGCTGTGGGCCCTGGTTGCCATAGGAACAGTGTCGGAGTTGGAATGGAACTTCTTCGTCAGTGAATCAGCGAGTGAGCAAATCAAGTGTGCATGGGCCGGCATATGTGTGTGTGTGTGTGTGTGTGTTTATATATGTGTGTGTCTGCGTGTTGTGAACGTGTCTGCTCATGCCGTGGCAGGGCAGAGTGAGTGAGTGAGTGAGTGATTGCTCAGGCGCTCTCTCTGCTGTGGGGA
>CM050221.1:28375000-28407500 GCA_027475355.1 Coilia nasus
GCCATGGTGAGTTGTGGGCTGTGCGAGCTGAGCGCCTTTCAAAGTAAATACGAAGAAATGGCAATACAATAATATCTATGATCTGTTATGCCGCATCGTATTTCTGCCCGCCACAAGAATTTTACAGCAGCCCTGATGTGGCCAGAGCCATTCTGTAAATCACTGCAAAAGTTTCCAAAATGTGGTGTTGGCAGCTGAACAGGTAATGTGATTTGGACATCAGAGAACTGTGATCCTCACGAGGGTCATGCGCAATCATTTTGTCTCAGTGTTATTTACACAGTAATTGCTGATGGAAGGTACATTCTGAAATATTACATAAATTATTGCAGTTAAAAGGTGTGTGGGGGGGGGGGGGCACACCTTCAGTAGGTATTTATTACCAGTTGCCCTCTCCATTGATGTCCACAGCCATTGCATGTCCACGACAGACTGTAGGGGGCGCTGGGGGTTGTAACACAATATTTTCCCAGGGCAAAGCATGTGGGGCTAAACAGAAGTGATATCAACACCATGAATAGTCCAGCTTTGAAAAAGTACAAAAAAGTCTTTTAATCAACCCTAGTCATTTATCTGGTACATTTAGCCCATAACTAGTTCCGATTTTGTGTCTGGTGTACTTCATATATAGTTCTCATATAAACACCACAATGATACAGTTTCAACAGCTAAGCTTCTATCATCTGTTCAGACTGCTACAGAGTTGTTAACCGGAATGTAGACCTATGGATCACACTGCGCAGAGTCACATATGGGCCAGGGTCTGTCTCTCATGTGTGCATAGCTGTTAGGCGGAGCTGTGCAGAGAGCCTACCTCCTGTTCTCTTATCTTTGCCGTCTGCTCATCCACAACGCTGAACCACAGCATGTCTGGGCACATTCAGACCCTGGAGCAGGGTGAAAGTGTGCCTGTCTGTCTGTCTGCCTCTTTCTATGCGTGGGTAGCTATGGGTGTTTGTGTGTGTGTGTCTGTCTGTCTGCTTTCTATGCGTGGGTGTTTGTGTGTGTGTGTCTGTCTGTCTGTCTGCTTCTTTGTATGCGTGGATACCCATGGGTGTGTTTGTGTATGTGTCTGAGTGTGTGTTTTAACATGCGTGTGTCTCAGCATCATTTGTGGTGTCATAGTCAAAAGACTATCTTTATCTTGTCTTTGCATACAGCTGTGCTCATACCGCCCTCTCTGATCATAGATAAGCATTCTGCCTCAGTTGTGTCTCGGTGCGGTCTAGTTACTGTGAGTGTGTGTTCTGTTTGCCTTCACTGGATCACTGTAAATGTCTGTGCTCTCTGTCTGTAGCCTCTCCCTGACATTCAGAGGAAGTGAGTCATGAGTCATGCGTGCTGCATCCTATGAGAAACAGGTTTCAGCCACTCAGCTGAGAGGTCTCCCACTCATTGCGCCTGCTTCTGTGATGGCCGCATGACTCAAGCACCTCATTCTGCTGTAGCTGTTCCCAGCCGTGAGGGAGAACATTGTTGTCTTTACGGGGGCTTTAGACCTCTTGCCTTACCATTTTTAAATCAACACCAAACCGTGTCCTTCATGTCAGCAGGGCAATGGTGTGGTTTATTGTTTTGTTTTGTTCTTTTTTTTTGGGAGGGGGGAGGGTAAAACCTTCTACAGTAATCCCTCACAAACATGCAAAGGGACGGTCATCAGGAAGAGGTGGTTTGTGAGGACAGTGTGTTGTAGGCATGCCCCTGGACATGTGCAGGCATGACACAAGACGGTTCTGAGGGTAACTTCAAGAGGGGATGTGATGGGGCATTTCACACTTCATTAAGATCTCAAATTGTGTGATCACACAGCTAAAGGTGTAGGTGTAAATGCTCTGATGGGACATTTGTGTACACATTCTTAAAGTGGTGTGAACGCCAGTGCATTCTCTTCCAATTTTATCCACAGTGTACATAACACGTGATAAAAAAATATGGGCTTAAGTTAATACATTTTGATCAAGTCTTCAATTACTTTATTCTGATTGCAGAAAACGTTAACATCATTTGGACAGAGTTGTCATATTTTTTTATAATAAAATGTTACTACACTATGTCTGTGACTAATAGACAGACTAAATTCACATTCATAATGTTATTAAGAAGGTAAACACACAATACGCACAGCTACTGTGAACATCAGCATATATTTTTACAGATATGGAGACCACTAAGTTGTGTGTAGAACACAAAGCATCAGTGTCAGCATAGCTTTAGAGTCCATTACTCTGATGTTTGAATATGCAAAGAAACAATCACAATAAGAACGGGCAATCAGCAATGGCTCAACAATTACAACAACACTTTAGGCAGTAAAAAAATAACTTTGTGTTTGTCTTTGTGGTGCAATTAATTGGCATGATATTTGGTATTGGAGTCTGTGTGTGTGTGTGTATGCATGGGTGTGGGGGGTCGTGTAAAAGCCCTTTACATTCCATCTAGCACAACAGTTGAAAGGGCCGGGCATCTCTTTAGGGGAGGAGGTGGTTTGTCAAGGCAGTGTGTCGTAGCCCCGCCCCCAGAGACATCTGATTAAGCAGTGTGGGACAATAGGGTGTTACCGGTGAAACTGGAGGAACTGGTGTGTGTGTGTGTGTGTGTGTGTGTGAGAGCTAAGTGAGTGAGTGAGTGTATGTCTGTCAGTGTGTGTGAGTGCCAAGCCTCCACAGAGAGTGCTGCTCTGCCACACTATTTGACTCTCGGATGTTGCCATGAGGAGACGGTCTCACCCATGTCTCTCTGTGTTCTCTTGCAGTCTGCAGCGGTCTCCGATGGCGGTGAGTACCTGACAGCACTATCACTCTGTTCTCCTGACCCCTGTCTGAGCCTTCCTCTCAGCTGCCTCTCCACTCTCCTCTCGCTCACACCCACCACCACCTTGCCTCTGTTTTTTGTTCACTGCTTATGTCTTGTAACTGGTTCCTGTGTTGTCTCGCTCTTGTTTTTTCTTCTGTATAGTTTTTGCTTTTCTTCCCAATCCCCACCGTGAATTGTTAAGTTTGAAAGTCCTTTCTTTAATGCCTGATAGCTAACTCATCTCACTCCAGGCCTTTGGCTGTTCTCCTGACAGTCTATCAAACCTGTGGCAGTTCATGTTCATCTACGTTTCCTTATTCACCATTTCTTCATTTATGGTCTAAAATGTCAAAAATTCCCTGTATATATGCCATTCCTTTTCCTTTTTGTTTGTACATTGTCCCTCCTCTCTGTCTTTTTTACATGTATCACAGGCATGCCATGTACTACAAATGGTTGTATTGGTGTAAACTCAGAGTTTACAAGCTCACTGTTGGGCTTATAGTTCACTACTCAGAGTAAATTGGCATATTGAGGATGGTACATTGAAGACCCTTTGCTGGTCTGTCTCTCCCTCTCTCTGGCCTACTTCTTTCTATCTTCGTGTCAGATAACACTTGATAAGATTGGCTTTCTTTACCTTGGTGCTGCCAAAAGGTTGGCTTGGATGCTAAAATGTGTAACGCATCTTTGTTTTTGCGTGTGCATGTCTTTGACTCAATTGACTGTGACTATGACTGTGTCTTGATTGCTTCACCCACCGGACAGGATGGGATTAAGCCATAGCGTGTTTTTATCATGACAAGTGCAGGGTAGGAACACCTTATTGTGATTATGTAAGCACAGAGATAACGTCAGTCTGGCCACTTCGTTATGGGTCCTTTCCCCGCTCATGTGAACACTTCCCCTGCAGAGGCCACACAGAGATCGTCAGTGACACTCTCATGCCTCGGGCCTAATCAGAATTAGAAAGTTCAAGCCATTAACATGAAAGTAAAAGGTCTTGTGATAGTGTTTTACATGCCACAGGGGGCAGATCTAAAAAAATATCTACAACTAAAGTCCCCCTTTGACATAAAGTAGTACAGCTAAAATCATCAAGTTTTAGATTAGCAACAGGGGTTTTTTAGGTGCTGTGTTGGATTGAGCCAAACCAGACAAAACCTCATAAACACACAGACACACACTTTCTCTTTCATTTACACGTGCGAACATTTGCACTATGTTTGCTGAGTGTTGGAATCCTTAGCCTCCTTAACATAACAAAAGGTCTCGGGTGTGAGGGGCAGCTGTGTTGTAATTGGAAGGCTGCTCGTAGGCCATCTGTGAGGAGAAGAATGGCTGCCATTACACTTTTTTTTTCTAAGGACATAGCAAACCTATGGCAGATTCATGGGAAAAGTCATGGATACAGAAATCCGATGAAACTAGATGCAAAAATGCTTAGGGCTTAGGCTGAATTTGTGTGTGTGTCTGTGTTTGTCTATGTGTATCTGTGTTTCTGTTGATAGTGGAATGGAAAGGGCATGAAACCATGTGTGCTGTGGCCACTCTTTGTTAGAAAAAAGAAACATTTTCTTTGTGGTTTCTCTGACGCTCTAGGTGGTCAGTGTCAGAGAAAGCCTTTCGCCTCCTCAAGAGGGAGAGAGAGAGACACTGTGTGTGTGTGTGTGTGTGTGTGGCTGTCTTAGCTGTGTGTATGAATGTGTTTGTTGGTGGGTCAGTTGGTGGCTCTCCAGACATTCACTTTTACTCGAGGTGAAAGCAATTGACATTTTCAATAGCTGCAGAGGGGTTGACATGTGGGGGTGAGCCCGCTCATACAACACATGACCTCAGTTGTCAGCTGTCCTTAAATTACTGAAGTTGTATTGCACACACCAACATTAGTGAAATGTGTCCTATGGAGGCTGATTCTGAATCAGTACTAGTGAGCAAAAAGCCTAGCAATCGAATCCAGTCACACTACTGATGAGAGAGTGCAGTAAACATGAGGTCACCGTTGTGTTTCATGATTGGTCAGTCATTCTCTAGTTTAACTACCAAGCCTGTTCAGCGTACACAGTCACTTTTTCTTACGTGGATAGTACAGTTAGGACACTGTGTGTTAATAATATACGTGATCACAGAACCCAGCTGTTGTCATTATTATAGTGTATAGATAAAGTATAGAGTAATAGGCTACATGTGAAATAGCGTGAATAAAGAAACTTTTGGAACTGGCAAAAAAAAAAAAACAAGCTATTGTTTGTTCTACCGTGTCTAGTGCAGAGTGTGCTAAATCCTGTTTTGCGGAAGCCACAGGTCTTTTTTGTTAGTCTGCATTCCAGGCTTGTGGTTTGGCACATTTACAAAAGCATTTGAGCAGCTATGGTATATTTGCATGAAGCTGTGGTACCGGGGTAATTTCTTAAAACAAAAAAAAAGAAAAACCTTGGGATAACACTAAAACATTTCCTTAAACAGCAAAATATTACACTGAATCATTTGTACTTTACAAATGAAACTAGATATAGCTATAGGCCTAGATTAGTTATATTTGGGCTTGTAGATCCTGTCCCATTACTGTACAATGAAAATAACATTGTACTGCCAGCCACTGGAATGTAGACAGTCTCTGCTATTGAGGTTGGCTATTGACAAGGCTATTATCTAGTAGCTTCAGTGTTTCAGCTGGGTTGTTTACAGTCACAATACAGTAGCTGGTTGATAATGAGAGATGAATTCTTTCACATGATGGTCTCTATGGTGACCCCCCATACTGAAAGGCCCCATTGACGGGTATTTTGTCAGGCTCGGGTCAGTCTGCTGAGCATGGTGCTGCCCTGTGGTCAAGGCTGCATTTGCCCCGTATTGAATGTGATTTAGTGGCGAACTGTACTTCCAGTGCTAGATGCAGCCGTTGTCGTACCAGTGGCGGACATTAATATTGCAGTGCTGCTGTTGCTCCTGCGGTCTACGGTTCCCTCCTCTTCCCTTCCCTTTCAATTATTTATCGCAGGGACTCTGTGGTACCTTTTGTACTGGGGCTGGTGGATCTGTTTTCCGCAGGAGTGTGTGTGTGTGTTAGTGTCTCCTCGGCGGCCGTGAGCTTGTTCACACATCACCCAAGCCCCAGTGTTGCTCCCTGCGCCTGGTGCGCCACCGTCGAGTGCGATGTGGGGGCAAGTGCTCCCGCCGGTGCATGCCCACTCTGTCAGTTTGGGGGGTACCATTTGAGCGGGCACAGGCCAGGGCATGGAAGTCAGAGCATGGTGGCCTGTCAGCATGAAGTACCTGGCCAGGTGGCACCACACCGGATCCTACCAGCTTTACCCAGGTAAGCGAGGTGTGCAAGGGGATTTGCTCACAGCTTGCCAAGGTATACATTTCGGGTCACTCGCCTTGAGGCTAGACCAGAGCTCTTCGCGGAACACAGATCATTTAGTAGTGAAGAAAGAAATGTTTGATCCCAGGTGATTTGATCCTCAGGGAGAATATTGTAAGAAAAAAACTTGACCCGATCGGATGAAGTGGCATTTCCCGCAGCGAAATATTTTGTACCAAGTTTGACTCATCAGGTATTTTCCTTGGTGTAAGTTAGGACTGGTTTCTTTGTTGTGAGTTGTGTGAGTGTTTGTTTTTGGACAGTGACGCTAACAATAGAGATTGCTTTCTGGTTGCTGATATCTTTATCATGTCTTTTTAAGTGTTATGTTGAAAAATGGTGAATGTAACTGTGCAGTCATATGTTTTAAAAGTTTCCATTGTAAGGTGTGAGATGGAAAGATGAACCCGGGGATGTTTATTTTTTACATACATCAAGTCCTTAAAGAAATAAATTAAAGCTGCCTTTCTGAACAAGCAGATCACATTACTCTTTGTGATCAGTTTTACGTTCTTTAACTCAGGTCAGGAAAAAAAACATTGCACCACAAAGCCAAGGGAATGGTAGCATTTATGTTATTAGTTCTTTTTTTTGTTATTCTAGTTTAGTTCATTTAGTTATCTGCAACCTGATAGAGGTTGACATTTTTGTAGTGAGGATGGATCTGGTCTCTTTTGATCACAGGATGTTAGTTGCCATTCAGCCACGAGGAGAATCTTGGTGTCTATGGTGGATAGGCGTATGTAGGTGAATTTCACTACCTGTTGAGCTGTCTGTAACAACAGGAACACCTAGATATGTTATCTGATAATGTAGGACTGTACAGGATGGCTGTGCTATGTGGCTGACAGTACATGAGATTTGCATATTTTTTAGCCATGCGTGGTGGACTTCACAAAGTAGTGGATGTCAGATGTGGACTTGGCTGCATCTAGTCGTAGTTCTCAATTTTTCTCTTATGCAGCTGAAAGTGTGCTTCTGTTGTGTATATCTGCGTGTGAGTGTCACACGGTGTGTGAGTGTGTTTGTATCTCTTTGTGTGTCTTTGTATATCTGTGTGTGTGAGCATGTGTGTGCATCCATGCGCTCTCATATGATGACATGTACTGCCTCCGCAGAGCTGAACAGCGTGGATCTGAAGGGCTGTGGCAGTGACAACAGCCTGAACAGCAACGCCAGTCTCCCCAGCGTGCAGTGCCACCGGCGCCACACTGAACGCCGTGTGGCATCATGGGCCGTCAGCTTCGAGCGTCTGCTTCAGGACCCCGTTGGCGTCCGATACTTCTCGGTATGTCAGCTTAATCTGGTTCCTACATAAATTGCCAAAGTCAAAATGAAATGCTTTGCTTTGCCTTAGCTTGTTTTTGTTTGTTTGCACTGTTGTGGTTTTACTGTGGATAAGCTGTTAATCACAAAAACACTGAATTTGGTAAGGATACATTGTCTCTGGTTACACACACTCACTCAGTTCATACCTGCCCTCTTAGGAATTCCTGAAGAAGGAGTTCAGTGAGGAAAACATCCTGTTCTGGCAGGCTTGTGAGTTTTTCAGCCATGTTCCAGAGACGGATAAAAAGCAGGTAAGAGACTCTCATCTCAACAGCACCAATCCACGTCTGTGCTACAGCTGTGAAATATATGGCTGTGACACTGAATGCTGTAGTTTATGGTGATGCATCGTGTTTGTCTTAGTTGGTGGAGGTCAGTGTTTTACAATCGGCGAAAACTTGCCAGCCACTCGAAGATCACTATCACTGGCTTCAGAGAGACTCTCAGCTCTAAGGTCAGGAGGATCAAATAACTTAGCCAGGGGTAAAGGTGATTATGGCTACAAGCGGATAAGGAGAACCCTGGTGTGCTGTGTCAGGTTTAATTTTTGCAGAGCGCAGAAAAGAAATGTGTGCTGAGGTGGACGTTGTAGGAATAAAAATGATGACAGATATTAGGTGTACCTTTCCATCTGGCTGTGAATTTGGGTAACTGAGGGAGAATGTTACGATGTGTCGTATTGTTAGGCACTGCATGCCAAACACTTTTTCAGACAAGTGTAAGCCAGGTTTAAAAATAGTACAAAACTGGAATTGCATTGTTTCCAAAAGAGAGTGTGTGCTAATGTGATCCTGAAAAGTAATTCATCAGTTCTGTAGTCTAAACATCCTAGAATATAATTATTAGTATTGATTTTACTAGGATCCTTTAATCCAAACGGATCATCATTGCTTGGACAAGCACAGAAAGGTCTGAGAGTTCTCTAGGTGTTTTTTGGTGATTGAAATGGTTCTTCAGTGACCTGGTTCCTAAAATACCAGGAGTCCTCACAAGGGAAATTTAAATGTATGTACACCAAAGGCACTCTTTCTTACAATCAATCGTGATCCTCTCCCCTCCACCCTCACCTAGCTCTCTCAGAGGGCCCGTGAGATCTACAACAGCTTCTTGTCCAGCAAGGCCACCACACCCGTCAACATCGACAGTCAAGCTCAGCTGGCCGATGACATCCTCAACGCACCCCGGCCAGACATGTTTAAGGAACAGCAGCTTCAGGTAGGCACTGACTATAGTCTCAGGTCTCACAGCCTGTCCCAATGTGGATCCAGGCACATACCAGGGAAGATAATAACTGGAACCACTAATAGAAGCTGAAGAAGCTCAGCTCAGGGCATTGATTTATATCCACTACTATTTTCTGCCATGTCTATAATTAAGACATATTTAGGGCTAGCGATGCATGAATGAATGAATAAATAAACAAATAAATAAATGTGGTGAGTAGTGATGGGGTTGAATTTTAAGCTATGATACAATTTCAGTCATGCGGACATGGCCCTGCATGCTGCCGTGCCGTCACGGTCCGAACATGCCTGCCCACATGACAATGCTCCAAGCGCCATGTAGAGCCAAAATGGTCCTCCTGTCTGATGAATGTGTGATTTGTTTGGAGTGGGCAGAGCGGTTGGTAGAGCTGACTTCAGGCCAAAGCATTAGTACAAGGATGAACTGACGACACAAACGACAGCTTTGTCTCAGAAATATTACCTTTTTATCCTCTCTTTATTTATCCATTGTACGACTCCCACAGTGACATGACCAGGCTCCTTCTTTTAGGCCCTGTTTTAGAAAGTGCACATAGTGGTTAATTACTCTAAAATCATAGCTGACATATTCAGCATAAACGACTCTTTAGGAAGTCCGAGTGAAGTCAAAAATAATATTGTCTCCTGGTTGGTTCCTTATACCAAAGAATACCAATTAATATAAACATTGCTACAAGGTAAAATTACATTTCAAAGTGGTGAAAATTCATTTTCTTGAAAGCTGCCCTTTAATGGGAAGGCCTTAATGTGTAAATGCCTTTTTTTGTTTCTGTCAGATTTTCAACCTGATGAAGTTTGACAGCTACACACGGTTTCTGAAGTCGTTCCTGTACCAGGAATGCATGCTGTCCGAGGTGGAGGGCCGGCCACTGCCAGACCCCAACCAGATCCCCAGCAGCCCCACCTCCAAACACAGCACCAGCTCAGACCGCTCCAACTTCTCCACGCCCAAGAAGGTACCCACACACCCACACACACACACACACACACACACACTCACTCACACATACCTACTTATGTATGTACCACAACCACACAAACGTGTTTACAGTCCTTCACATGAACACATGCATAATCATAAAACAACAAGACTAAAGTATTTATTTACTGACTCTCACAGACAGAGAGGGAGAGAGAGACACTGTTTGGTTATTGTCTGTGTGCAGGCCAGCTGCAATTAACATTGCGCAGCAAATAAACATTGAGATAGCAAACTTAAGCTGCTTTGGTCCATCGGTTGGCTGCGATTTGTGAAAATGGTGTAATCTCAAAACAAGAGATTTTTTTTATTTAAAACAAAAATGTCTTCTTACCTTCATGCATGGCAACACATGCCTCCTGCTTTTGCTAGTTGAGAGTGTGGATGACTTAAGATGATTAAAGACTAGGAGATTAAGGCTTTTGGATTTACCCTTAATTTGTTGCTCCTCAGTGGTGATTGTTAAAGCCCTCTTGTACGACCTTGTTAAATCCATGATTTAATCTAACGCTGGGACTTACTTGAGTTATAGCCCAGTGTTGTGGAGTCCCCCCTCTGAGACATTTACGACGTCCAAATTTATGAGGCTCTCTGGTCTCCCTGGTGTTGCAGGAGGACAAGAAGAACAAATCCGGGCGATCCCTGAACGACGACAGCAAGGATGAGCAGTGCGATAAAAAGAAAGGGATCTTCTTCTCCTGGTCACGGAATAGGAGCTTCGGAAAAGGCCCCAAGAAGCGTGACCTGTGTGACTACAGTGAGTATGCAGAACGTAGAGGCATTTCCGCGTGCCCCCAGGCTTCAAATTAAAGGAAGTACTTGCAAGCAAAATGCCCCCTGATAACAGCTACACCAGGGAGAGGGGTGGGACAGTATCTGCTGGAGATATATATGTTTGGAGCTGTGTTGTTTTGGATTCACATATTATATCAATTGCAACTTTAGGGCTTATGTTCTAGGTAGTGGTCTTAAGGCCTTGATATACTCGCCGCGAGCAGTGGTGCGCGCGCAAAAGTGACGTCAAAATGACGTCGGTGCACATCTGGCACGGCGTTCTCAAGCGCATATTTGCCGTGTCTGCACCTCCGATTTTTTGTAACTTGCGTGCGGCAGCCCCATTAAAAACAATAGGCAGTGGCTAGTCTGATTTCAGCTAACTTTAGCCTAGTATTTACCAGCCTAAACATGTATTTTCCATTGCTACAAATCAGCTAATATTACTGGAAACTCACAAGAAATACAAACACAGTTTTATCCACAGTGAAAACACTGTAAATATACACACTGACTTAAACCTTTTCCGATTTATCCAGTTTAATTCACAAAGCATGATGTAAACCTGCAATTCAGTCATGTTTCACTCCTCTGAAGTATATATGGGCGCGCGTCGCTGTGACATTACTTTTGCGCGCGCACTTCTGCGTGCGGCGAGTATATCCCTAGCTTTAGCTGTTCTGAAGTGAAACTTTTTAATGAACCTCATGCTGTGGTGTCGTTCCCACAGGTTTCACGGGCAGTAATGGCCGACGGGAATCCCAGGGCTCCCTGTCTTCAGGGACCAGCTTGGAGTTGGGCACCTCAGGCTCGGGCAAGAATGAGGTTGGTAAAGCCGTAACTTAACTACAGCTCCCCTGCAACATCCACTGGCTTAATGTCGCTGTTGTGTCCTAAATCTCCTGAAATCCACTTAAAAAAGGCCTGCCTTGAATTTAAAGTTATTAAGGCACAGTTTTGTGTTCAAACCAATGACTGTGTATGTAGTCATTGGTACAGAATCAGTCAAATAGTGCCTGTCACTGTCAAGCTTTCTCTCCTGGGTCAGTTTTATTCCACTTTTGTCCCAGGGATGTCAAGGTGTTCCTTATGAACAAACCAAAGCAAAAAAAGCTAGAACAACCTGTTTTTTATCCCATTTAATGACTGCACACATATTGACACCCCACCTCCATGGCCGGGTTCTGTACAGGGTGACACGTCACGGAACTCCATGTCCCTGCTGGAACGCACGGTGAGGCACTGTAACATCAACCTCCCAGATGGCTCCTGCTGCTCGGTGCCAATCAGGCCTGGGCTGTCCATCCGGGAGGTGCTGCAGGGGCTGTGTGAGAAGCTGTCCATCAACCTCGCTGCCGTAGACCTCTTCCTAGTGGGAGGAGAGAAGGTATGACTTTGAGTACATCATACATCGGCGTCATTCTCATGTAGATAGTCTTTGTGCTGGCTGATATTTAATACCGTATTGCTGTTATGACTGCTAATAGCAACTGTTTGCTCAGTAGTGCTCTTTGTCTATTTCGTGTGTGTGTGTGTGTGTGTGTGTGTGTGTGTGTGTGTGTGTGTGTGTGTGTGTGTGTGTGCGTGTGTGTGTGTGTGTGTGTGTGTGTGTGTGTGTGTTTGTGTGTGTTTGTATGTGTTATCTGATATGTCATACTCCACTGTTTGTTGGCCTCATAATTGACTAAGCACGTGCTTTTGTTTTTCTTTTCAAAGCCTCTTGTGCTTGACCAGGACTGCATGACGCTGTGTTCACGCGACCTGCGACTAGAGAAACGCACTTTGTTCAGGTGAGCTGTGCATTTACATTTTCTATATTATTTTCTATATTGTTTTCTGTCTCTGTATTAATGAAAAATGTATAGAATTAAGTCACCATATCATGATAATTCATTAGTGAATGTTTACACATAGTTTTCCTTGCTTCCAATTACAATGAAGTCATTTAAAAACATTATTTTTGTTACACAATTTTGCACATTTCCACACCTCTTCAGACTGGACCTGGTGCCAATCAATCGATCAGTGGGCCTGAAGGCTAAGCCAACCAAACCTGTCACCGAGGTTCTGCGTCCCGTCGTGGCTAAATATGGGCTCCATTTAGGGGACCTGGTGGCCAGGATAGTAAGTACTGCACTTTGCCCATGACTAATGGCTGACAGGCTGTCCTACACAACAGCCTCTGTAGTTTTGGTAACACTGTCTTGTACTGTGTTTTAATTTCCACATATTTACCTAGGTAAATTGCCATGGTCATTTTCTGATGAATCTATTTCTAATCTGTTAATCAATTTGACTAAGTACCGTGTAGATGTGAATGTGAGCAGGTTTCGAATTTCGATGTCCCTGAACTGTATTTTGTCAGGTTATTACTAACACAATGGGATTTAACATTCCACTTGTAACCTTTTGTAAATTCCTGATAGTCACCACATATTTACCCATTGAAGATGTGGAAAACAGGGGGACTGTAAAAGAAAGTGTTACCCTTGTTGTAACATGATACGTCACTCAGATTGTGTGTCAGTCACATAGAAGGTTAGCCGTTGTGTGACTGCTAACTCGTTACTGTAAGCAATCAAATAGATGAAGATACACAGCTGGTCGTTTACATGAGGACTGAGCTATACAGACACGGGGATATACAGCTACTTATTAAAATGAGTAACTGAGCTATGCAGTCAGTACGGTGCATATATAGTTAATGTGTGTTTTTGGAGGCGTGTGTGCCTGTGGGGGCACCTCACACCCTCCAGTATTGCGCCCTATGCTGACTCACTCAACGGTTTCTCACCTCTGCTGGGAGACAGTCCCAAGATGACTCGGTTCTGTAAAATGTAAATGAAGGCGTTGGTTTTCATCTGAACAACAGCTCTTGAGTAACAGCTCTTGAGGCACAACAGTGTTTTCAGCTGAAATGGTGCATTGTGTAAAGAGCCCTCTGCATAAGCTTTTACCCATTTATCCAACACTCTTGTTTTTTTTGTTTTAAAAATCAACAGATTGCAGAGGTTGTTGTTCTCAGTTAATCCCTGCTGCAAATACATTATGATAAAAGCTTGTCTGCATTTTGAAAGCTTATCCAGAAGATGCTAATAAAGTACATAGCTGTGTCTGTATGTGTGTGTGTGTGTCTTTCTATCTGTGTATTTTTTGGTTAATTCTATAGTGTTGTATAGATCTATGTAAAATATTGTCATTTTCACATTGTGTAGCTTTTTCGGGAGATACTGATAATTTTGTAGCTGTGTGTAACTTTGTGTGCATGTCTGTGTGTATATGCAGAGTGGGGAAAAGGAGCCCCTGGATTTGGGTCTGCCTATATCAAATTTGGACGGGTTAAGAGTGGTATTAGATGTAGCTGATCATGCAGCAGGAAAAGGTAAGGCATAATGTATAATAATCTCTCTCTCTTTCTCTCTCTGTACACATACTCACTCTTACCCTTACACACACACACACACACATACACACACCCACCTAAAATAGTTTTGCCATATTCATAAAGAGCTATAGTGTAACATTGTGGTTTTCTTCCTGCCATCAGCCATGGTATAATTTATTATATGCTAATGCACCAGTTCTTCCCCTGGAAATTACACTTTTAAACATCCTCTAAAAATACAGATTAGGAAATAATGCTCGTCATGCCTCTGTGGTTGGTTTCCACTGATGGTGATCCCAGCATTTTTTTTTCTCATCACATTGGTAGAAATATCTTTATGTGTATAATGAACACAGTAAATAGTCATAACTGTCTGGCGTTGCTCTGTGCAGTGCCGATACTGATGTCTTTTGAGTTCAGAGGTAGGATATCTGACAGCTGTCTCTTCTCTAGACAACCCTTGAAATCTTTGCCAGCTGGCTGGCTGTCTGGCTGTGTTTGTTGTTTATTTGCTGGTGTGTTTGATGCCCCTCCTCAGCAGTGATGGACAAGCAGAAGCTGACCTCCTCCAAGAGTCACGGCCCGCCCCTGAGCACCAGGAGTCAGTCAGCAACAGTAAGGCCTCCTCCTCTTCCTCTGCTCGCACTTCCTCTCCCCCTTCCTCTTCGTCCACCCCCTGCCACCGATCTCCCCTTCTCCCGCCGATCCCCCCGGGGTGTCTCCCCGGGCCAGGGGGAGCCACTGCTGCTCTCCCTGTGTCTGTCCCTGCTCGCTCTGTCCTGCTCGTGGGGACTGTGTGCATGGCTGGGCCCCCCACCCTTCTCCGGCTCCTCCGCTCCTTCCTCCTACTGCGCACCGGTGGCGTCTGCCTGCGCTGCCCTCCTGGTTCTGATTTGTCGGTGGCTGATTTAATCAAAATGTTTGTTCCTCTTTCTCTCTTTCTCTCTATCTCTCTCTCTCCTTCTCTCTTTATCTCTCTGACACCTCCACCAGTGTCTGTTACTTGCTCTCAGTACAGCTGTCTATCTCTCTGTGAGAGGAGGTTGATGCGAAAGACCCAACCTCCTGGCCTCGACTGAGCTTTTGTCTGGGTGTGAAGTGGGATTCAATGCACTGGGACTCCTCCCTGGATGAGACTCTCATTTTCCTCCAGCTGTTTCACCCTCACTGTAGAGATGCAGCTGTGTCAGTCCTCCACTCCCAATTAGATCCAATGGAAACAGTGATGAGATGAGAGAGTGAAAGAGAGAGAGAGAAAGAGGTGATGAATGTGGTCGAGGATTGTCGTCTGGACGCGTATGGTGGAGTGTTCACACCGTGTGTGTAGTGATGTCAGTTGTGACGTGGTGGTTTGTGGCCTGGTGGTGGTGATGCGGTGTGTGTCGTGCTGTGTTTTCCTGGAACAGAACCACTTGCAAACCCCAGCCAAACCAGCCCCCAGCCCCCCTCCCCGTTGCAAAGTGCTGTGCAGATGTCCAGCCTTGCTCTGAACTAGGGACGAAGAGAACAGACTCATACATAGGCCCAAACCCCAACCCCTGAGCCCACTGGCAAACAACCAACCTCCCAACCCCAGCCCCCCCCCCCAACCCCCCCCAGTCCCACCCTAATATGCCCCCTTCTCGTTGTTGCCACTCAGGGGGACGAGAAAGCATCAGGGAAGGCCTCATCTGTCAAAACCCAGCTGCAAGTGGAAAAAAGGAGGCAGAAAAAGATTAATATAGACGAAGCCGAAGGTAAAGCTCTCCCCCGCTGTTTCTCTCTGTCTGTCTCCATCTGTCTCTGTCCTCACTGCCATCCTGCTCCCATTCTGGTGCCGTAATGTTTTGGCTCCCGCTCCCCGTGTCTCCATGGACATGCCAGCTGTGTGTGAACTAACGCTAGCAGCTGCACAGCTCGGGACTGGCCAGTCACGCTTTAATGTTTAAACGCTGTTCCTGTCCATCTTCTCGCCTGTGTCCAGATTTGCCCCACTCACCATCTCGCATGCATCCTCAAAAACTGACCAGATTGCTAAAGTTCTATTGTGATGTTGTACAGTTTGGCTTAATCATCTTTTTATCTACCTTTATGCATTGTTTTTTTTTTTTTCCTTTTGGTCTGGCATTGTGCAGAATTCTTCGAGCTCATATCCAAAGCTCAGGGCAAGCGAGCGGACGACCAGCGAGGTCTGCTAGACAAAAGCGACCTGGTGCTGCCTGACTTCTTGCGCCTGTCTGACAGCGACAACGACCAGATCGGCGCCAACGGCAGCCGGCAGCGTCGCCGTGGCAACCACCTCCACAAGCCCCTTCTCTCCTCCACCCCCACCGACCGGGCCCGGGGACGAGAGAACGGCTTAGCCCTCAGCGCCAGCCACCAATCACAGAGCCTGGACTCAGGAGTGACTGACAGCGAGGCTCGGGGGGGCAGAGGGCCTCGGCGCGCTCTAATGCCCCCTACTGGACAGCGCCTGCATCAATCCCAGGCCCTCTTCCCCTCAGCCTTCTCCCCGGTGGCCCCCTCCTCGGAAGCTCGGGGCGGCCCCTCAGACTGGCCTGGGGAGGGGGGTGTCTCGGGAGTAGGGCGCGCCCTGGAGGACGAGGAGAGCATGGCGGACCTGACGCTGGTGGGCGAGGGGGACATCAGCAGCCCCAACAGCAGCCTGCTTCCCCCTCACGCGTCCATGTCCGACAACTCCTGTCGCCGCGGCTACAGCCCCTCTGCATCCGCCAGCCAGGGATGGGCTGGATCAGGTATCTCCCCAGTGTGACCCCTTGAGCATGCGCAGACACACCCCCCTCCTTACACATGCTCACCTGTGTGGGTATGCGTAGGACTGTGTGTGTGTGTGGGTGGGTGTGTTTGTGTATGTGCAATAGTGTGGATGCATGCACGTGTGGTTTGCCTCTCTCCCTGTCCACCGAGAATATGCCATCATCTTGCAATCTGCATTCTCCAGTGCTAAACAAACCCTACCCCCACCCCCGCCTTCATGTCCAAACTCAATTCCACTCAGAGCACATGCTTGCCCTGTGTAAATATACTCGTCAATGCACTTTAACAATCATTTTGAGAAAGAGATTTTTTTCAGTATCATTTTTACTTAAAAGCCATTGATGTTACTCCTCAAGAATCATCCCATATTTCGCCCCCCTCTCTCCCCTTTAACTCCAAGCACAGCACAGTGGAGTCACCACGAAACACAGCAAACTCCAGCTGCTAAACCTAAGTGTTCTCCTCCATCCCGGACTGTACAATACCACCTCTGTAGCTCAGTGTAGCCGCTACCGTTGTATCCAGATCTGCTGCAGGCTCTAGCCATCCATTGCTGCCTCCACCTCCCCCCCCCCCCCCCAAATCCGGGGGCTGTTCTCATGACACCCACAGCACAGGACTCTCACTAAATGCAGTTTCTGGCAAGGAAAAGAGCAGGAATCATGTGACCATGTTTTTTTTTTTTCTACCACAGACTCTGCTCTGTACATAGAAGTCTCACGCCTCAAACATACCACACAGCCTGTAAATAACAAGGTGTTGCTTGCCTCACTAATGTTAGGAGGCAAGGATGTCACACACACACACACACACACACACACACATACAACACAAACACACACATTCACACACACTTTCACACTTTTATAAATAGATTCAAACTACATGTAAGATGCAGTTTACTTTTGAAAACACTCTTGTAGATAGCTGATACCGAACACATACACAAGCCCGAGTGCTCTTAACGGGTTGTTTTGATCTGATCATGTGATAGTGCAACAAGGACATTTTCTGTTGCTAGACTATATTTAATGGAAACATTGCGTTCATCTTCAGATAAGGTACTGCATGCTGTGTCATGATCTTACATGGCACAAATGCTTAAAATGCATTACCTTTTCCTCTCACACAAGCACACACACACAGACACACACACACACACACACACTTGTCCATCCATGGTCACTCTGAACCTTCCCACACCTCTGAGCTAATTAGTGCCAGTACCAGTACAGTTAAATGAAGCCTGTCTCTGCCAAACCCCCTAATAACTGAACACCATATGGCCGTGACCCTTCCTGTGCCTCTGTGAGCTCTCCTCCTTTCTCTCTCTCTCTCTCTCTCTCTCTCTCTCACTCTCTCTCACTCTCTGTCTCTCTCTCCTTTTTCTCTCTCCCTCTCTCTGATCACTCCACAGTGGTCCATTTCTACTGTTATTCCATCATTATTTTCCTGATAGAACTGCAATTCAGCAATGCTAAATGAATGAGAATGCTGTCATTGCCTTTAAAAAAAAAAAAAAAAAAAAACAGACCATGGCCTTGAGAATAGAGCCTCTTGCTGTTGTGTTTTTTAAAGTATATATATACAGTATGTCACCATGTAATATAACACAGAGAAATAATTTATCTCATGTTGTTTTTAATTTCATTGTATTATCTGCGAAGTGAATGAGTACTAATTGTGTACATAGTTTTATTATTACTTTTTCCTGTCATTTGTATTATTTTTTTAAGCCAATGACTGTCATTGTTGAATTGCACGCCACTGCTCCTTTCAGTCCTCAGTAGGTGCTTCTTCTGTTTCTGTAGACGACAGATCTGCTCGGATTGACCTTGTGTTTTTGTAGCCTCTGTAAATAGATCTCTAATAAATGTTCTTGGGTGAAATCACCCTCTCTCACCTCTGTGTGTGTGTGTGCTTGTGCTGTGACCTGACCTTTTGTTGTGACCTCATCTTTACATATGCCTCACCCTAACACTCATTCTCACATGCACACACACACAGACTCACACACACACATATTCATGTGATTTTCCATCTGTTGGCTTTAACTGCACCTAAAGTCATTCAGCTTTGTCAAAATGTGCAGGTTTCACAGATCCGTTCCATTTTAGGAGATTGCATATAGTCTAATTAGTTTGCATATAGCATTGCAGATTGCATATAGTCTAATCTAATTAGATTTTTTTGTATTTTATTTATTTATTGTAGCTTATTTCTTCCTGACCATAAGTCATACTGCCCTCTACAATCCCCTTGTTATGACCCATATTCTCCTGGCTTCACCCCAGTGTTGTGAGTGGGAGAGGCTTCCTCCTATGCATTTGTGACGCATGGGGGCCTGGTCCTGGTCAGCCTGGCTGCCACTCTCAGCTGAATGCTTGGTTAGGCTGCCTTTGTGTGCCCCTGAGGCCCGGTTTGGGCGCAACAAAAACGGCCTCTGTTTCTTCCCACCAACATCCACGGCCTCATCCAGGACCTGTGTGTGCGTGTCCTAATTTCGCTATTGTCTTATATTTTTTCCCATTCAGACTCAGTTTGGTGAGAAAAGCCTCGGGAGGATGATGAAATCATTTCCGCCTCTCTCTTTCTCTCTGTCTGTCTTTCTCTCTCTATCTGTCTGTCTCTCTTTCTCTCTCTCTCTCTCTCTCTCTTTAACCCTTTCACCTTCCCTTTCTCCTCTCCCTGTCTCTCATTGCATTAGTCCATTACTAGTAACAAGGACAGCTTGTTCTGTCTGTCAAACTGTTTGCAGACAAGGTAATGGCCTCTTTTATCTGCCCAGCGCAGACAGCGCAGTTGATGTTGTTTGAACAGCAGGAACAGTGTTTTACAGTGCCTATAATGCCACTGCACAGCTGTAAACCTTGTGTAAAACACTTCTACATGGCTGTAGACATCTCACTGTGTGGTATTGTACGTTCCTCTAGCGTCAGCAGCCCATCCCCACATGAGATTTTGAGAGGTTGAGAGACATTATTAAACACAATCAAAGCCCCCTTTCAGATGAAAGGGCCTAAGCCCTGAGTTGTTTTTGGTGATTTTATCACTTAATGAGCTTTCTGAAGCATTTATTATCATTGAAGAACATCAGAATGTGTTAATTAAATTTTGGAAGAACTGAGAAAAGCTAAATTACAGTACAATTACCCTTTTCACCATTTAAATAGCAGAAAGGTGTCAACAATGGCAAGAAACTTCTTTGTAACTTGCCCACAACACGTACAAGAACTATGTAAGCTGTTGAATACTAAATGAAAAGCTAATCGCTGAAGAAATCCCTTTTGACACATGGGCCATGTCATGTAACCATGGTGCAGCATTAGTATTTTGGTTTCCTAGACCATTGCAGAGTTGACTGAAATAGTATGTTTACGAGTATACACTTATTCTTATACGCCATATTGAAATATGCAATCTAATTTTACACATGGGGTATACTTTGCTCTCTCACATTGCCACCTTCTCTCGTTCCTTCACAAGTTCATTAGGCGGAGATGGGCTAATCTCCTAATGGTATGGTGTGCATAGCTCCAGCCGTAAGACCAGTAAACTTGCCCACCAGTGATTTATCTTGGATCATGTAAATAAGGTGTACTTACACATAGACACGTTAAAAAGATGATCAGCATGGCTACAGGACCTCTGACCCATTTCTACTCCTCACCATCTGATGTGTATTAGGTATACTCTCAACTTTCCCTTGTATCCATTTTTGGTATGAGAAATCTTCAGTGCCACACAAAAAAACAAACCTGTTTTCACAACATTTTTTTCTTTGAACCCTATTAGTGTAAAACATGCAGTCTAAAACTACACCAACAAATGGTCACATCCACATCTCTAGTTGTAGGATATATCCCTTGTTTGAGCTCCACCTAGTGGCAATGGCAAAACCATGTCAATGATCACTCAAGAGGATACTGACAGTGTTTTAAACATTTACAACAGCAGTGATACTCAAGTTGTACACTTATACGAACTGACAAACTAATTTTTGAGATAACTTTAAAGATGTATATGTATTGTCAAGCACATGTTTGTAATAGCATGTTTTCCAGTAGCATATCCATTTCAGACTGCCTCAGTGCATAACATGACAATCACAAAAAGAAATTACTCCAAATTATCATTCAGTATTAAAAACATTCAGTAAGAAGTCCACTCTCTTAGCCTCTTTAAGTCTGTCCCCCTGGTTAAAGCGGCTAGATTTGTGCCAGGCTGGCTCTCTGAATTATTCAGTCATGCCTAGAGAAGTTGGGCTTAGGACCCAGACTTTGTCAGAGAAATTAGTGCATTAACTCCTGTTACCGGGGGAAGAGGGTGGTTAGGGGCTGATTGTAGTGTACTTTACTTATGTTTATGATTAGAACTTCAGCAATGGGTCATCCTCATTTGTCACTGCTTGCACACATCTTCTGTATTTTGTGTATATTTTTTAAAAAGCATTAATACATTAATAAAATGTTCTATTAGCATGTGCAGCCATCAACATAACAGAGCACAGTTTTCTTGGTGGTGTAAAAAAAAAATTAAATCCACAAAAAGACAAGGGAACATTATGTACCTCAAACAAATGGGGGGGGGGGGCATTTGCCTTGCAGTATGATGTATGACAATGCTGAGCAGAAGCATTAGATGAAGGATAATAGTCGAGAGAAGCACTGTTAATAATGTAGCCTAATCTGTGTCAGATTTGCGTATAATTTTCAAGGTGCTTATATTTATTAACCTTCATTGCTAGCATATGGAATGACAATAAGCTGTAAAGGGATGAGGATGCAAGATAATGAATTTATTTAAAAATAAATGACTGTGTGTGTGTTGTGGGTGGGGGTGGGGGGTTGGATGTGTTTCTGTACATGGTTACATGGTACACTGTCCATAACACAGCTGCTCAAGGCTATGACATTTGGTTCATTGGAGACAAATGTCAGCAGACCTCCTGGAAGGTGTGTGTGTATGTGTGTTAGAAAGTATGAATTTGTCCATACTAGTATGAGAGCTTTAGATGTTAGTGCCAACATCTTAAAGTCAATATGTCGTATTATATTCTCTGTTTTGTGTGTGGATGTGTTTGACAGTGAATATTTGCATAAATAGTTCTGAATTTATAGAGAATGAAGTGAGAGAGACTAATTTTTGTACTTCCCTTTCCCTTCTCTCTCAGACACACACCTTGTGTGTTTGTGTGTGTGTGCGCGCATGCTTGTGCGTGCGTGCGTGCATGCATGTGTTTACATACCTCACAGGTCATTGCACACACACTGTGCACAGGGTAATTTTAGCATCACGAGTGTAGTTACAGTATGATGATCATGCTACCAGAAAATATATGCAGTCATAACTGAATATAATACAGAATAGAAGAATAAAACAACATCTTGGCTCCAAGGCTGTGGACTTTCCTTTCTCTCTTCAGTAAAAAGGGAATGAATGTTGTAAATCAATCACCAAAAGTGAAAGAAAGAGAAGTAAGAATACTGCATGGTCACTTCACTGAGGTCCTTACAGTAATTACTGTAGAATATCGTATTTAAAAACTAACCAGTCAGATGAAAAAATGGATGCGGTAGCACTTATTTACATAACGAGGTTTATCGGCCACAGTTAGGTCAGACCACGGGATTTAATTATGAGTTAATGATTGCAAAATCAATGCAGACCTCTTCTATCCCTTAGGTCTCAACCTATGGAGTGGCAGCAAAGAATAAATTCTTTCTTTTGCGGTTATCTTCTCTACTTTTTTACCCTAAAGACACACATTCACACACACAAACACACACGCACACACACTCTTTCACTTTCACACTATATATACCTGTCTCCTCAATCAACTTCTTCTCACAATCCCCCCCTCCCCCCACTCCATCCAGTAGGTGGCAGTGCATCTTAATGACTCCAAGGCCCCTAACTTCTACACCCTTTCCCCCAGAGGCTTGGTTCCAGCAGGGTTCCAAGATGTTAGGCAGCCACTCAGTGGTTCAGCACACTCTCCCTGCCTAGACAGCCAGCACTAATAATCCCTTAAACTGTGCCCAAGAAATCATCATAATGGGCTGGACATAAGATATGCTGTAGACAAACCTGATTTCTTCTAGGTTTCTACTTTTGATATTATCTTTAAATACTAGGGTTGCATGAATTTATGTCTTTTTTGTGTTGTTTTTCATTAGGTTCCTGTAGCTGCGCTGGATCTCATAGATTAAACTATGACACCACAACAACCTACCCAATTTGTAAAGCAGTTCTTCTTTGAGTGACAGCAGTAACTCCAGATGTCAAATATCCAGTTCAAAGAACAAAAACCAGTATGAGCAAAATGGCTCCTTTGCCAAAAGCAGTGGTTGCAAAGTTGTTGTAAGTGCTCAACTCATATTACAGCTCAGAAACCACTGAGAGCAGCTGGGTTGAAGACACAGCTGAACCTGAATGTGGATGAGATCAGAGTAGTAGACAGAAAATGTCTTGCTTTAAAAAAGAGTGCAGAAACAGCCCTAAATCACGGTGGTTAAAGGCATGCTGTTTAGCAACAAAATGTGCAGAGAATAGCTGTTTAATCAAAGTTTTAGAACATCGAGGCAAATTATCTAGAGACCACCAAAAGTTGTTAACTAAAATGGACAGAGCCATCTGTCAATTGGATAATCATCTTAAGTTTGGGACAGTGGTGGTACATGTGTTGCCAAGGTCCTGTTTGTGTGTGAAGTCTATTTTTGCAATAATAAAGCAGCATTAACAAGGCAATTTGGAGGATTTTTGTGATGATATCCACAATATTCAGTCAGTTCAGTCAGCTCTATCACATGCACCTATGCATCCTTCCACCCTCTCTCTCTCTCTCCCTCTCTCTCTCTCTCACACACACACGCATGCACACACACACTTACTTGATGTTTTTGTCCTCTAAACCCACACTCTTCAGGCAAAGACAGAAGGCAGCAGGAGGAGCGTTCCAGGGCTTATAAGCCCTCCCAACACAAGAGGGCCCCATCAGTTCCTCCTCCTCCTCCTCCTCCTCCACCACCGCCAGGGCCTCCTCCAGCTCCGCCCAGGGCTCGATCCCGTGAGCGAGCCAGGAAGAGTTGTGCCCTCGACGTGGATCGCGTCCACGCACAGGCTCGGGACAGGAGACAGAGAGAAACTGAGCTGGGCCCTGGGATGGAGGGGGTGATGGGGGACCTGCGGGGCCGAAGGGGCCGCACGAGGGCCGGGGTGTACCAGACCTCCGACCTGCCCTCACTGATGCCAGCCCGAGCCCAGCAGGACAGCCAGGCCGACCAGGGCAAGCCCAAGGCCACCTTCGTGTAGTGTTGAACAAGGATCAGAACGCAACCCATAGCAGCCATAATCTGCATTATTTCCCGGTGCCTTGTGGATTTACTTATTCACTGTCATATGGTTAATGCAAAGACTTCTATAAAGTTTACTTTGTGAGTGCAGGGGATGTTGCAGCTAAAGGACAACCTGTTTGGCACATGCATTTGCACATCATACAGTTAAAATATTTTGTAAAGTTTTATTACATACTATTTACAGTGCTCTTAAATACAGCTTTAATGCTTTTGCACAAACAATTTTGTAAAGTAGTACTTTAAGCATGCTAATACAAAGTTGCTATGTGGATTCGAGCACTGAATGAAGCAGCATTCCAGGGATGAATATTCTCACGTTTTTGAGAGATGGGAGTGACAGTTTTGTAATAATACCAATTGCTCTCTCTGAATGTCATTAGTGACTATTTAACATTGGCTGTGTTGAACTGACCATCTGGGCTAGGCGCAGATTCACACTACGCAGCTGCTGTCTCCACTAAATAGCACCTAGCAGATGATCAACATGGAGAATGCTCAGGGCGTTGGAAAAAAAACAATAAAAGTAAAGATAAAGAATAAGGTTACAGATATAGGTCCACAAATATTATATAGCCTACAAAGCAAGAGAAGGAAGCAGCAGAAGAGAAAGGAAAGTCCCAGAGTCCTGAGGTTGTTCCACAGTGCTGCAGTTGTCTTTGTTTACTCCCTCACACATTTGTCAAATTAGAATTTTATGGTCTCTTGGCACATTGCCTTTCCTGTGCACTGGCGAACAATCGCCTCCCTAAACAAAACAGAGCAATGGTTTAATGCTCAGTGTGCTTAATTTACAACATCATTGTGGTTAGTGGTAGGACGGGGAATGTTGTATAATGATAAGACACCTAAGATTAATGTAGTTGTTGCTCTTGTTTACAGGCTTGACCAACATTAGGACTACCAGTGTTGCACAAATATTATAAGTGCATCTGACCAATGTTAGTTAAATAAACTGTATGTTTCTGGCAATTATATGTACTGTAGTAATTCCATCATGTTGTGATAAAAGAAAATGTTGAAGAATACATCTATTCATTTGCTGTTGTCATTTGTGCATTTGGTTTGGCTTCAATTAATAAGCAGACCCACTACACACAACATGGGATATAATTCAGTAAACTCAATTCATAAACATTGAGTTTATGTGTCAGAGTGTTACAAATCTTCACACTGCCCAAATGAAAGTTTCCATTACAAGTGTCTCGGTGTAGACTGCCACTTGTGAGACTGTAAAGAGGAGAGAGATTGTTGAAATAGCTATCAAATTTTGAGTCATTAAAGTTTAATTCAATTTAGGGCCTTTTAAACAAACACATGGACACATGCTGACAACTGGTTGAGCTGTGGAGGGTTGAGGGCGCCTGTGTGTGTGTGTGTGTGTGTGTGAGAGAGAGAGAGAGAGAGAGAGAGAGAGAGAGAGAGAGAGAGAGAGAGAGAGAGAGAGAGAGAGAGAGAGAGAGAGCTTGGGTGTTGGGGTCTGTCTACCACCAGTGAAGACAGCTATTAAAGTTATTTTGAAAGTGACCCCCTCAGTCTCTAGCTGAGTAGCGCCGCTGACCGCACACAGCTGCTCGGAATCATGACAGAAGATGACGGATACCGTTGTCGTGGAGGGCCAAGTTAAACTTCGAGATGGAAAAAAGGTCTCAGTGCATTGTGAAGGGATTTTATTGTGACCATTTTCGATTGGAAAACGTCGCGATATTGTCGAAATAACTACTTGTGTTCTTTTTTATTTATTTATTTTATTTTCTTAAATGTCCAGTGGAGGAACAGATGGGTGGTTCTGAGGAAGCCGTCCCCGGTCGCAGGTATGGCGCCAACTTGTAGTCTTATTTTGAAAAACAGACAACCGAGGTAGAAACGTAGTTGGTCTGTTTTTTACGTTTTCAGTTTTGGTCTATGCTGCGTGCTACATTTATTACAGCTAACCAGGCTAAGTGTCGCTGTCGCTATTTTGTGAATGAAATAGATCTTTGGCATCCATATGCTGTAGCTCGAATTTCATTCTTTACACGTGGGTCAAGTGCACTTGGGCTTCACGAATTTATGATATCCTGGAGCTTGCAATAACAATGCATTTTAATGTCGGTGGTGATACCTGGCCTATTCTGTCTTTCTAATAGGCTAATTTACAAACAACAATGAAGCGCCCGACAGACACATCTTATTAGATCTTAGGCTACCATTTCACGCGTACCACTGAACCACTGTACCATTGAATAGGCCCATCCAGACCATGCGACTAAACAATAAGACAATCTGAACAGTCCGAATTCTTAACCCATGTTTACAAAACTGTAAAACCTGGGCGGCGTTTATACAAACCTGTCTATTAGCTGTCAAATCCTGGCTGGTCTTACATAATTAGTGATGATAGTCAAAACTCTCTCTCTAGCTCTCTCTCTCACACACACACACACACACACACACACACACACACACACACACACAAATATCTTGTTGCAATTTAATAATTTAAACCACAGCTGTTTAGTCGGATCACGGCTCTTGCCTGTTATGACAGCTGTTCCTCCTCGCTCAGAGTTTATTAGCGGTATTTGCCAAGATGACGTAGTGAAATCCTCACTATCATGACGACTGTGTGACTAATGCGCCTGCGTGTTTTATCAAGCCCTTGCAAAGAAATACATCTATTGTTTTAAAGCAGTTGCTCTTGTTAAAACACACACATATATATTATGGTGTGAGCGTAGTCTTAAGCCTCTGTCATTGTTGTACTCCTCTTAAAATTGATATTGCTTTAGTTTGGGTTATGCAACTAATGTAATATATTTTCCCTTCTAAATATACTTCTCTGAACCAATAATTAGATTAGAAGCCTTTGAGGCAAAAGAGGGGCTGTTGGCTAAACTGCTTTCTATGTCATGCAATATGATTTAAGCAAATCAATACCAGGGGAAGGTTTCAAATTAAATACAATAGAGTACACGCTAGTTTAACCAAATGTTTTTTTTTTTGCTGACATTTGCCCTCAATTTGAAAGGAGTGTGAAATATCCTCATGGATGTAATTCGGCGACAACATTTGTTGTGACTGTTGTGATCTTGTTTCAGACTGTCTGTCTCTTCTGGTGTACAAGGACAAGGCCGAGAGGCACAAGGGCCACCGTGAGCGCAGCTGCCTCACTCTGGGGGACATCTGCGGCCTGGAACCCGGCCTGAGCTACGAAGGCGTTGGCTACACGCTAGCCATAGTCAGCCTCACCCAGTCCGTGCTGCTGGGCTTTGACAGACGGGAGAACCTTTTAGCCTGGGACCTACGCATCCGCTACAGCCTGGGGGAAGGTGAGATATGCAGGGCAGGATGATGTTATGTTATGTGTATGTAGGTGGATGCTGGAAGTCTGTGCAGCAACCAGTGTGGTTGGTATGTCAGTGAATGGACATGACTTGGTAGCCATGAAGTTAGCTTGAGGTTTTTTTTTTGTTTGTTTTATTTTATTTTCATCCTCCCTCTCTGTCTCTGTCTGTGTGTGTGTCTGTCTGTCTGTCTGTCTGTCTGTCTGTCTGTCTGTCTGTCTGTCTCTCTCTCTCTCTCTCCCTCTGTCTCTCTCTCTCTCTGTCTCTCTCTCCCAGTCAAAGCAATATTAAAAATATAACATAAAGTGTGTTCCTTTCTTAGCATCCCCATGTTCTGATTTGAAACAGGTGTCGTGTTCTGTTTTAGAAGCACATAGGTCATTTAGCAACCCAGCCCTGCAGACGTGTTTAAGTGGCACTGTGATACTCATGTTCCAGACCTTTGTTGTGCCTCCTCAACACCTCTGTTATGTTAGAACATGTCACATCTCAGGGTCCTGGGTTCTTGAGCTTGCGTGTTGGTAGCTTTGTGTGTGTGTGTGTGTGTGTGTGTGTGTGTGTGTGTGTGGGTCAAGCCACACCTCCAGATTCTGTGAGCAGCAACATGTGATGCAATCGTAGCCCAGCTCATAAGAGTGCTGTTAAAAGTGACTCCCAGGGATTTAAATAGTGCCGGTCAAATATGTTCACAATAAACTATCACCAAAGCTGAACTGAAAAAAAGAAAAAGAACTGCATATTTACTTCTAGTGCTTTTGAGTACACATTTCAAATATACTTGTTTGGGCTGATAATCAGAAGTGTGTCATGCCTTATGAAATACAGATGAGTCTAGGGTTGAGTCTCATATGCGACCCTGTACCTTTATCTTCTAAACACAATGATAAAAAAACCCTTCAATGATTGGATGGCACTGTGTCACCTTTCCATCAGCCAATTGTAGGCATTTTTTTCAGCTAACACAACACTTAATTTGGCCACATTTTTCTGTGTTTTGGCCTTTTTTGAAAATAATAGAGGGCATCTTTCGTGCCTTCTGTCCAAGTAAGTTCCCCCGCATCATGAGCAGCATCCTCCCACTAGTACTGTATGTAATATCTCCTCACTAAGTGCTCATGGAGAATATTCTTCCAAATGAGAAGCTCATGTCCTCTGCATGTCTGTGACTGGCACTTTATTACTTTGCTGTCATAGTTTTGTGGAAGAAGCAAGATTCAGTAAAATGTGATGTAATGACATGTTTTTCTGCATGATGGTCAATTTAAAAAACGATTACAATTTCCTCTTCCAAAAATGATGCCATGCTATGCAATCATTTTCCTTTCTGATGCAGTCACTGCACTCAAAAAAAAAAACAAAAAAAAAAACATTTTGTTAAACTTTTGTGCCGCAACTGTAAATCTGTACAGTTCAGGGTCCAGGATTTTCAATGTGGTCTGATAAATAGATGTAAAGACCAGCCTCCCCTCTCTGCATACCCCTGCTGATGGAGTTGTTCATCACCATCTGTTTACCTTGTTTTGTTTCTTTTTCCGTTGTTTGTTTACTGACTTGTAGCAGGAAAAGACAGATGACAGATTGTATCCAGTGCAGCGGTGTGTGATAACTCATGGCTTGTATTGGTTCCATCAGTCTTGCACTAGGCGCTTCACACAGAGCTGTCACTTCTGATGCTTGATCAAGGATGTCATCAACAATATATTTCACCTTTTTGCTGAACTTGTTGTGTGCTTACTGCCAAGCAGCACAACTGTAGTCATAGTGTGTGTGTATGTGTGTGTGTGTGTGTGTGTGTGTGTGTGTAATGTCTTGTGCATGTGTGCTCAAGCTTTATTTGTTAAGAATGATGAATGATCCCTGTTGTTCCTAATGGTGTGGGTAGCATGTGCTGTGTTGCGCTGTAGATTGTTATGGTAATCAATCAACTGCACCTTCTGCTGCACCTGTCGTGAAGTCATATAAGTCATTTTAAGCAGTCACACAGCGATTTTCCTGGTCAATTAGTTAGCAGATATGTCGAAGACAGATGGATAAACAAGTTGGGTGGATAGGTGCAGAAAGACAGAGAAATCCTATTTTGACATCATGGTATAAATTGTGAGATTTTAGGGAAGGCAAGACTACTGGCCTTCTTGTTTGCATTACTGTCTTTTAGAAGCTTGGATTAATGTTACGTACATCCTATATCAGTCGGTATACCTACAGCATTCAGTTTGTCTTACAGGGTTTTTTAGGTTTTCCATATTACGTTTGTGCGTGTGTATGCAATGTGACATTAACATGTGGGGTACAGTCCTTATGAATAATAGAGTCATATTGACTGGAAAAAAAGACAAACAATGACAAATGAATGTATGCTAGCTGAGGCAGAGAGGGGGCTCGTGCTAATGTTTATTTATAAATGCTTCCTAATGACTTTCTTCATTTGTCAAGTAATATGGGAATAAAAATGTCACCACCTAAATGATTGAACAGTGAGAGTAATAAAGAGAAATTATATGTAAAATGTGCTTGCAATGTATTTAGTGTTATTTTTGCCTCATAACATTACCAACCCTTTACTTCCAGTGTTTTAGAGTCCACCCCTTCCTGTTGTAGGAAGTGTAAGGGTGTATGAGAAATAGACAGACATTTCATACAACCATATCAATTTTTGGATTGCCCCATTATTGTCACCATATGCACTTTTTTATCTCTAAGTAAGCAACAGAGTGAGCATTTCTTGTTATTGTAGACATACGGTTTTCATGCTATTTAATCGTTATGAAGTAACTTAGATTAAACCATGGTCATGGGATGAGATTGTCAAGTTCATGTAATGATCCTGTGAACACATGTTATAGTCATAGTGACTCTGAAGTAATTTGATGATTTTTCACATTAATCAATTGAATTGGGGCAGGGGATCATGCTGTAGAGTCTGTGCAATTATTTGTATTTTCAATTTGTCCTATAGATGCTAACCTAAACCCACTGTCTCTCAGCCCACAGGTTCAATGTCCATGTCCTCCCAGGCACAAAACTAGACAGTGGACCAGCCACCCTACATTTGTGTAACAACCTACTCGTTGTTACCAGGGACCTCCCACCTGTTGTTGCTGGCCAATGGAAACTCTCTGATCTGCGACGCTATGGAGCAGTGCCCAATGGCTTTGTGTTTGAAGGCGGGACACGTTGCGGCTCATGTAAGTGCCACTCATTTGGCTGCTTGTGTTAAACACAAAGGAAACAGGGTGAATAATGAACACAGAATATAACATGACTGTGGTTAATACCACCACAAGGTCAAGTTATTTTTGGATACCACGTGTGTTCTGGGGTTTAGTTAAGTAGCTGATTAGCTTACTTTTCTCCCTTTATGTCTCTTCTATAATGTATTATTCATATTAGTCCTTTGTTTCTTTCCCTTGAGGGCCCCAGTGTTTCTGCAGTGTTTCCGCCTTTAATGTGAAAACAGGTCGCGATGAAATCCGTTTCCCCCACATTTTGCGTATGACACGCATCGGGCCTCTCTCTGCCATTCCAGACTACCTGACTCACCCGACAAACAGCTGTTCACCATTTGCTACAGTAGTTCGCCTGCCCACCTGGCACCAGCAACATTTCAGCCCATCGAATGCATACACATCCAAAGACTCCGCTATTACACAGAGCGTTTTTCGATCAAAAGCTGCATAAATGAATTTGTCGCCCGACTAATCTGTGACATTCAAAAAATCTGTCAAGTGTCTGCAGGACCCTGTTCGTTATTTCAGGAACTCGAGGCAGTTTTTTTTAATGCATTTATGGAGTGGCGTCGTTCATTCAGGCCCCATGCCAACTGGGCCGCCCGTAAATATGCCATGCCGGATGCCGGGCAAGCAGACAGAGACAGACTGCGTGGTCATGGGCCATTGAGTGGCAGAGTGGCTGCATTTTTTTTTTACTCTCACCTCTTCCTCCTGCTGAAACAAATCCACTAAAATCTCACCCATTCTGTTGAACACAGAGACTGAGAGAATGATCTCAGTTATTTTCTGCTCCTCGCTAACACAGCGGTAAAAATAACAACAGAGATAATCTTAATGACATTTCAGCTGTGAGAGAATTGTAGTAGGTTAATAATACAGAAAGGGAAATTGCATTTCGACTTAATTTGTTTCTGACATTACTTTTTCAATTTTGCTCTAGGGCAGTAGAACTGAACAGATAGCCCAGGGCACTTCATTAATAACAGCAGTTACTGCTTATATTGAAGATAATACACTAATGACCTTTGACTGGAGAAGAATAGCACGCAGGCACCACATTTCATTACAATGATCACTACATTGTAATGATCAGGTCGTTATTGGATTCTAAATTGATTTGTTAAAAAAGTAACACACTTTTAGTCAATTGCAGGTCAGGGAGCAACCAAGCACAGTCCTACACACCTGATAAAGGTACTCAAGGGTGCTATAATGTAGCGGTGTGCCTGAAATATAGAATCAATTAGTTTATTTGTTTAGATTAATGCAGGTGTGTGTCTGATGCTGAGGTAGACTTTGAAGAGTAATTCCACCTGCTGTTGAAGCAGCCAGCAAGATTAATCTTCCAGGCGGTTGTATATTTTGCTAACCCTGACAAATAGTGAACATGATTCTGCAAAGAATGCTGTGTATATCCATTTTACCAAACCCTAGTTTTTATCTAAAGACACATAATTTAATTTATTTATGCTGAATTGTAGGCAAAAAGCAAACCACAGCAAATGCAATATTCAGCTCCTGACAAAATAACCAAAGCGAACTCCTTCTTTGAAATCAGAGTCTCTCAGGAACTTCCACAGCACTGTAGGAGAGTAATTTGCCCCTGTGCTGGGGTATGCCTTTCTCCTGAAGTATAATCCTGGGTCAGACATGCCATCATTTTGTGGCAGGGGTCAGAGGTGGGCAGGATTTCCGTTACAGTGAGTCATCCGGCCCAAACCATTTAAAGTCACGCTCCGCACAACACACCATATAACGCCTCTTCTCCAGATTCTGCTCCAAGCATTTATGCAAAGCCCCACTGTTCCGGCCAGTGTGTGTGTGTATGTGTGTGTGTTTGTGTGTATGTGTGCGTGCGTGTGTTTGTGTGTGTGTGTGTTTGTATCTGTGTCTGTACAGTGGACCTCTGCCTCTACCGCACGGAGTGCATAAACCACCAC
>CM050221.1:28412500-28442500 GCA_027475355.1 Coilia nasus
CAGCTGCTAGTAATCCCGGCTCTAATTTGTGTGACTCCCTGCAGACACAAGCAGTAAACAGAGCTACTCTGAGGAGCGCATTCAGCAGGAGGCCAGTGAGCTGGAGAAACGTCTCAGCAGACTGTCCACCTGCAGTCGCCAAAGCAGCACAGGTAAGACCACCAACCCCACCTCCTACAGGGCTTTGATGGAGCCATCACCACAGGCACAAACTGCTGTTTAGATAGATTGCAATATTATTATCCTGGCTGTCACTCCAAGCTCGTAGATGGAACATGGTCTGGCAAACCTCCCATAGACAGGAAGTTCTCAGAGGCAGGATCAGTGGATGTCTTTATAATGCCTCTGTGTACTACTGGACAAAGCTACAACCAATCAGACCACTGAGTCCGATGACGTATGTGTAGCATTCATTTTTCATTGGTTACAGATTTTTCCACACCACGTAGAACTGAGAATAGGCAGGTTGGCCAGACTGACTTCATTGCAAAATTCAATGTAGCGTCACAGGCAGTACGGGCGGGACAAGGCTATTACCTTATGCAACTGGCATACAGTTATGTACATAGTGTCATATAGTAGTTGTCTAAGCGTAGTTTAGTGCCTATGTAGTAAACCGGTGAATAATTAAGATGATTTCATAGGTAAATGGTGATAAGCAACACTTTTGAATCAGCAAAATGTCCAAGTAGGTTTGGGTTTTAGGAAATATTGCAGATCATGTTCAAGCATACACCTATTACTCTAGTAAGGGATATTGCACTGGTATGATGATATCCTGCAATGATACTATGATACTACAATGACACAGTATTGCAAATTGTTTATTGTTGAATGCCATTGGAGTGTACTGTGGGCCTAGTTCACATTGCATAATGGAAACACCAATCCTATACATCATCATGAGTGGTCTACAGACTGTACATGACCTTTACCTGTGACTTTATCTTTTGGATGAGGTTATTGCACATTTCCAAACCGCTATAGTTCTGTATCATAAATGTCCAAAGCTATTAATGCTAATTTTCTGCATTTTACTTGCAAATCAAATATGCTAAATCTGTCTTCAGTGCCTGGGTAACTGAATGTTTTCCTAATTAGGAAGAGAGGTAAGGCCTGAAATATGTAAAGTGGCAGCCAGAAGGTCACTCTTGTCTCTATGGACAGCCTGAGTGGGTGTCCTTGGTTTTGCCCTTTGTGCATCTTCGCCTGTGTTTTGACCTTTTTTTTGTGCTTATGCCATGCTTTGCTGGCAGCCTCCACCTGCAGCTACAGCACATCCACAGCGGGGGATGACTGTAGCATTTCCAGCTCCTCCTCAGAGGCGAGCCACTCGGACACCAGCCTGGGCAGCCGCATGACCCTCTGGGCCGAGCCCTCCAAATGTCCTACACCCTCTGGCACGGCGTCCCGCATGTCTACGCCAACCCCAAAACGCACACTCACGCCCTCGTTGAGCGCTGACGAGCACCTCTACGCTGTGGTCATGAGCGGGGCGAGCACCGCCCTCCGCCCCTCCTCCTCAACCTCCTCCTTTCGGCTGGAGCGTGCCCGTGGGTTGCAGGATGCCGGGCGCCAGAGCTCTACAGACAGTGGCATCGCCACCACCGGGAGCCACTCTTCCTACTCCGGAAGCTTCTCCTCGTACACAGGCAGCCTGGACATGGCGGCAGGAGAGAGCGAAGAGTTTGGCTCGCTGCTCAGCCTGCCGTCCACCCCCAGTCTGGCCCCCACCATTACCAGCATGAGCAACAGTGCCCCAGAGCCCGGCCCTACCCTCTGCTCCTGCCCCATGCCCACCATGACTGCGCCCACCCCCGTACCCTCCCTAAGCAGCTCGGAGTACCAGGTGCCTCCTGTGGCCGGCGAGCAAGAGCAGGCCCATCAGCTGCCCCAGCAGCCAGAGCTCCCCTACTACGACACCCCAAGACGGCTCCTGCCCCAGGACTCGGGGGTACCCAGCAGGGTGGCCGACAGAATCCCAGGGCTACAGGAGACCCTGGTTGAACCCAGTCCACCGGTCCATGAACCAAGCAGTAAGCCCATGCTGGCCTTGGCTGGCTTAGCAAAAAGCTTTTTGGCCCCTCCTCAAATGGCCCCACCTATGGCAAACACGTGTCCAACGTGCAGAACAGCAAAGGTGAGCCCCTCATTAGCACCTCACTTAATGACTCCTCTCCCAGCATACAATTGTGTCATCCAGTTTTTACAGTTTTAACATTTCACCTTCTTTCCATGCTAAACAAAAATTATACATTTAATAAATTGGTAGTTATAGATATCACTTCTGAGCGTGTAGCACACTAAATTGACCATGCAAATTGACCACTTTCTATGTTAATGTCTCCTGTAACATCTGCCTTTTCGTAATGCCTACCCATGTGCAGTTACACACGTCTTGATTAGCCCATTTGTATAGCAGTCATTGAGACAAAACAGATTAAAAAGACAATACGAGGATAATATAATAATGAAGCAATAAAAAAGATATTATACAAAATTAAACTGCTTTTGTCTCTAGGCTATGAAGCTTTTGCTAATTGTAAAGATCTGCCAGAGCATTCAGCGGAAAATGACAGTGATATTAGTTGGAAAACTAATAGACTAGGAAATTGGTGGTTTTAAACAGCCTTCTCCCAGCAACCTCTCCTCCTCATCTCTGTGATCAATTTGGCTTTCTGTGGAGCCTTTATTGAATTTGGTTTTATTTTTTAATTGGGACTACATCTGGTTTCTTTTGTTCTTGTGGTGAGATGGTGGCCAAATTTCTCCCCAGTCACTGACCAAACAGACAATGTTGTTTGCCCCACGCAGTGCAATCACTTATTTGATACTACCTACATCACACAAGAGCAGTGGTTGTCAGCTAGGAAAAAGTGTTTCACTCAGGTAAGAGTTATGTCAGGTAGATGTATGCAGTTGCCTGTGATGTGTGACTTTGTGTGGCAGTGGGCCTCATGCAGGAACAACACCTTGTATAGGTATAACCACACCTTGTTTTTAACTAAATCATATTTTTGTCAAATACACCATTGCATAGCCCTACTGTCCTACTTTGAATGCAGATTCACACCAAGATATTACAATACATGCTGTGTGAATTGATTGTTTTTTAAAGGGGCCATAGAATGGAACTGTATTTATCTTGGCATTGTTAAAATAGAAGAGGTTGTGCATGGCCACAGAGCTATCATGAATGTAAATGATGGCTGTGCCCTCCTTCATATGTACATCTTAAACTTTGAAATAGCCAGTAAAATGGTCAAATTTGGACAAAGCCTGGTTGTGATGTCATATCACAACTATCAACTATAGTTCAACTTTGGTTGCCAAAAGAGGGTGGCATTTAGCCATAACGAGCCATTTTCATCGCCAGCCTAAATATGAGGTTGTAATTGGCTTGTAATTGGGCTTGTAGCTGAAAACAAAGTTGAATGCATTCTGTCATACAATACTCTATTCAACCATTTTATGTCCCCTTTAAATTGTAAACTTTAACCCTGTGGTTTTGCTACTATATGTTTGTGCTTACTCTGTCTTGCCACACTCTGATACACACACGCACACGTGCACACACACACACACACACACACACACACACACACACACACACACACACACACACACACACACACACACACACACATACATACACACACACACACACACACACACACACACACACACACACACACACACACACACACACACACACACACACACACATACAGATATACTTTCATTGTATGAAACTCAAACAAATGAAGTGTACATACAGAAATGTTCCTGCATGATGTCCAAACTGTTGAGTTTCTTTACTCAGTAACGTTAGTGTTTTTTTATTTTTTATTTTTTTTTATTTAAAATTTAAATTATTAAATTTCAGCTAAGTGACACTATCTACTATATGCATGTGTGGTTTGAATCGATGGAAATATTTTATAATGGAACATAAAGTTAACTCGCAATGAGCTGGGTTGCATTTTGCTATGGCTTTCTTAATAGTTCATGTTATATCTTAAGCTGTACTTTTATGTTTCAAAGTGTTCCCCACACCAGTCTTAGCTACGTGTAGGCCTACCTTTTGTGATAGTACTGGCTTTAAGACCTTGTACTTCTTCTACACTTGTTTTGTGTTGGGAACCCCCATATAAAAGTAAACAGCCCTAGTGGGTCATACTCTGGACTTCATGATGTGCTTAGATGATGTAATCAAGAAACACAGCCCTGGTCATTCTGATAATTATTGGTAATTTGGACCATAAATGTAACTATTATAAAGCAGCCATTTTTTCGGCAGCTGATTAAAGCAAACCTTTCAAATGTAAATTTGTAAAGGTTTTTTTACACTACCTTAATGTTCAAATGAGAAAATGACTGACAGTGTGCTTAGTTTGCATGCAAGAGCAAATAATTAATGGCATTAAATGAAATTCTCATAATTACGCAAGGGTGAAACTTGGGTACATCACACAGAAGAAAAATACTAAATGAAATAAATAATCTCTGTAAATACTACAGTTAATAACCCCAAATTATAGCTGTTGCAGTGCAGCAGAGAACAAACCCTGAAAAATGCAGTCCCTTCTGAATATCCTGTAATTTAGTGTGAGCACAACTGTCCCTGAAAGTACCTCATGTGATCATGTGTCTTCCTTGTGCAAACTTCAGACAACAGGTTCTTCACAAATCAGTGGCTTGCCTGCATCAACTTCGCTAGGTGAGTTTTTTCCGGTGAAAGATTAAAGCCACGTTCATCACAACAAATGGATTGTGCTATATGTTATTTTAAGTGTTCTTAAATGACCATCTGTAGCCATTCAAAACCTATACAAAACATTTTCATGTTGCTTTAAACAAACGTGACAATGGAGTTGACTGTAAAGTGTAATAGTGTTTGCTCTAGTGTTCATGGAGCTTCTATTTCCCCTACAGCAGAAAAGAGTCCAGGACAAATGCCTGCTGTTTGTCCATCAGCTGCTGAGCATATGACCCACCCTCAGCTAGTTCAAGGAACTCCAGAGGTAATGTAAGACTGTTGCATTCAGTAGATACAGATTTTTTTGTTTCAATATTAAAGCAGCATTAAGTAATTGTGGTTGAAAACGTGCAATGTAACTGCTGAAATTATATCTTGGAACATAATAAGTCATCCCAAATTGTCCCAATAATAGGACAATTTGCTCTGATAAAAGGCTCTCTGGCATACTAAATTATATTTCCCTCCCAGAAACACTTGTGTTAAAAAAAATCAGTGTGGAAGAGTTATGTACTGTCTCCTTCATGGTTTGATTTTTTTAATGAAAATTTGATTTAATGAATATGCACCCCTATGTATTAAAATATCCTTTAGTGGTTACTAGAGAGTTGTCATATTCCTCAATTATCAATGCCTATCAATAGCAGTGTTTCAAGAACAAAATAGTGAACCCTCCGCTGGGGAGGCCTCACAGATTGTAATATGTGCTGTCTTGGTAGTTGGACGAACGGGCCCGGTATGAGTTGATGGGCAGCTACGCTCAGCTCCAGAGAACCTCTAGGGACTCAGAAGGTTTGTAGGCACATTTCATCATCATCCATTTTAGCTCCATGCCAACATGAAAGTGGCACAAAAGATTGCATGTCTGTCTCTTCTCTCTGCTCCTGTTTTTTTCCCTCTTCTGTGCTTGTCTTCCTCTACCTCTCTTTTTTCCTCATCACATTCTCATCTGCTTCCAACTCATGTCATCTTTCCGCTGCTTTCCAGAGATAGCAGAAGAGTTGCACACTGCTCTTCTCATAACTTCACACCCTTCACACCTCTCCCCCTCCCCCACCCCACCCCGTCCCTCTTCTCTGCTCTCCACACCACAGCAAGTTTGCTTGTGAAGCCTCCGTTTTTCATCAGCCCCCCGAGGCTCCATCGGCAGGCCTCCGTGTGCGGTAAGGACAGCCCAGAACGGCCAGGAAATTGGACGCATAATTAGCGTGGTGTCAGAGGAAGTCAGAAAGATTTATACCTTTCATTACTTTTTATTGAGGCTTCTGCAGAAAAGGCTCAGTAAGAGCACTTGTCACCTTCAAATATGAAATGTTAATGTTTGCGTCGCATGATTTCCTCAGCGGAGCCAAAGGGAAACTACGAGTGGATGGCCTTAACCTCTGAGGTGCAGCCAAGGAGTGACCCTTCATCTGGAGACTGTGGTGCGCGGTGAATTTAAATTATTTACACATTTCTGAGATTTTCCTCAGAATCTAAACGAGGGGCCTTACTGCAGTGTTTCAGTGCGGCTCAGGCAGCCATGGTGTGACATTGATTTATTAGTGAGTGAAGCACACTTCAGACGGTGTCAAGCCTGAGTTCTTTCCTTTGAGTTGGTGCATCGATCAGCACCAACTGAAGCGTGCTCTTAAGCATCTCATGAAAAACGCTACAGCTGTATGTAGACTGTAGACTTCAAAAGCAGATATCCATTTCCAGTTAGCAGTAGTCGTAGACATATTTTCACACATACCCTGTGAAGCACTAATCTTCATAGACACACTTTATTGCACAAGTAACTTTTTTTTGGACTTATTTAAGGACTGTATCAAATCGTTTGATGAGTGGCTCGTCCTCACGAAAAAAAGGATCCTCTACAAATAAACCCATTCCAGTTGAGATAGCTGTTGAGAACAGAAAATAACTAATGTGAAGCCACCAAGAAACCATATACTGTTTATGCCTGTACTGCTCATTGTTTTACATTATTCTGTAGATTTTTCTTCATGGAAACGTAGATTACTTCTACAAGTTAATTATTGGATTCATAAATACACACATATCCAGGATTTCATTGTTTGTGAAGCCCAAGTCCCCACTAATTGAATAATCAATAAAAGAGGCTAGTCATGATAGGAGGATGGTCTAGCTGCTCTACACAGAGTCTTTGCCTACATTAGTTACAGTTGCTATTATGATTACCATTAGTTATCACTTCAAAATGCAAGACCAGTAACATTAAGTCACTATGTTACGAACATGTTTAGTGTGTGGTATGTGACATGATAGGTGATGTACAGTGATGTGTGTGACATTATAATCAATATACACACCGTTAAAGGTGACTCTAATCATTATTGCAGGTGCGGCATTGCCATCCCCAGTGGACTGCAGGATGTCACCATTTGACAGGTTTCTTGGGGACAGTGTCAACTATGTGAACATCCCCATCAGCCCCACGGCTAGGAGACAGCTCCACTACATGGAGCTTGACCTGCAGGACCTGCAAGAGCCCGCTGCATCTGTCAGGGGTAACAGCGGCCACATAATAACACATTTATTTCCTGTGGATGAGTGTTTTACTCTTCATTCCCTTACCTTTGCTTCTTTTCACTCCTGCTATTACATTGCTGTGGCACATTTGATAGCAAAAAGCCATTAAGTCACATGGAGTGCCACAACTATAGGGTTTCACTCCTACTCTGCTGATGTGTCATTAGCCTTCATTAAGCATTCTAACAGATGCTGTTTGTTCTATCTGACAGGAGGGGGCTCCACTAAATACGCCCAGATTGATATCACTGCCACGGAGGCGGCACAGAGAGTGGGCGCGCAGCATGCGCTGGGGCGAGAGGAACGCCTCCAGGAACTGGAGCAGAGGAGGAGAGGGGCGAACAACTGAGACACAAGCAGGCACTCGGACAAACACACAGACATACACACAAACACAGCGCAAAAACAGTTCCTATTTCACTTTTAGTCAAGGTTAAAACAATAGTAGTGAATTCCTGAACACACTGCAGGGGGAATTGTGTTGTTTGGGGGCACAGCATATGACACCAGCTGGACCCTAATCAATCCACATTAATGCTTCAAAAAACCAAAAGAACCATAAACGAGAGTTAGATGAAAATATTGCATTAATAATAAAAGGTGATCCCTCATGTTACATTTTAACCCTGATCTGGAGATGTGTTGCACGTTTGAGATGTGTGTTTAAAACATTCATAAGCTAAGCTTTTAAATGGGTGTTAAAGAACTTCGGCTGCCTCTGGACATGTGCTCAGACAGGTGGTAATGGTCTTGTAATGAGAGTTTATCAGCAGTAGCTTTCGTTGAGAAACTATTGGCACTGAAATGTGGGTTTTCATATTACCACCTGGCCTGAGGGCAAGCTCAGCCTTCAAATTACAGATGCCACTGAACTGAGCTCTTGCATTACCTGAGCTTGCCTTGGACAGACTGTTTTATTGAAACATTTTGTATGATCACATGCCTGTACGTTGCAATAATCACAGCTAAAGCAATACCATGGTGAAAACTGTGTACATGTTTGCGTGTATGTGTGAAGGATGGAGGATATTAGCTAGTATTCATACTTTTTATACAGTTAAAAACATACAGCATTGTCATATATGCAGTTGCATGGGCTGAAGCAATACTCCTTTATATCCATATTTTCCATTTATATTTCAAAGTGTGTGTTTGGAACAGTATTTATGTTTTATGACACAAATTCCAATGTTTATAGCTATAGAAAGATTGCTTCTTTATCTGACATGGATGAATGACGAGGTTGTTTACATGAGGATAGGACATATACAACGTATACGGACTGCTTCTTATGTGACCAATTCTGACTTCGACAGACGACTGATTGGTACAAAGGTGTACAGAGGAAACTATGGAAGCTGTATATTTACCTACTATATTGTCATATAATATTTGTATTGTATTAAAGGCTATTTATCTATTTCAGTTTTATGGGTGTTTTGAAGGCATGTTCTAACTACTAAATTAACCTTAGTAAAGACAATAGCAGATCATTTTTAACATGCAAATGATATGATATATGATGATATATACATATTTGTAGAGACTACAAGTAAATTGCTAAACATCATATACATTATACTACTCATTTATTAGTCCCAGGATCCTATCAGTAATCACAAAAAGCATTGGATGTAAAATCACACTCTGATCATAGCAATTGTGGCAAGGACAGCATACTGCTTAAACAAAAAAGGGGCGATCATAATTAGAAATAATAAGAAGAGGTGAACCAAAAGTCATGATGACACCTGATTGTTGTCACAATGTTTTACATGTGTTAGCACTGATTTAGGTGCATTACTACATCCTTGTGCAGGGGGTGATATCCATCTGTCACCAAGACTACAAATAAAGGACTCTATAGGTCAAGGAAACTGTGTCAGTCAGAAGGACTGGGATCTTTTTTTCACTAAGGCCTGAAGCACACTTCCAAGTCTACTAATGATCAAAAGCGAGACTGCCTGCCAAACAGCACTGGGAAAGTACAGTGAATTGCTGCCAAAGGATCAATATCACCCCATAACAAAAGATTTTTCATGTTCTTCCAACCCTTTTGCACTCTAAACCATGAAAGAGTCCACGATGTAATGGAAAAAATATTTTGAAGTGACACAAAAATATCACAATTATTTACTGTCCAAAGGAAGTTATGTATTCAGTGTTGACTATGTGATGACTATGCAAGATTGTCGTAAACTGTCAGCATCATTGTTATGGAATTAGGTAGAAACGTGTAGCATGCACAAAGGAGAAGGCTGTTACGTTTTAAAAAGGATCCACAATTTCGGATCCACTTTTCTTGTGAGTCTTTTCCCTTGGCAAAGGTCTGCAATCTCAAATGTCTCTTCTAACTGATCTTTTATTTTCCTACTAAAAACAAAGACTGATTTACTTGACAACATACGCAGGTAGGCATGTGTTTAAGAGATGGTCCAACATTTAGCCTTTGTCATAATCTGCCAAAACCCAGTCTGAGGGATGGTGCTGACAAAAACAGCAATGGTCACAGTCAGAGCTCTGGGCTTAAATAATATATCCAACCTAAGAGTTTAAAGTACAAGTTTACCCTTCTTTAAGTTAAAAATGTCCCATTTACCCCTGCAAAAAAACAATGAGCTGAATCTAGATGTGGTCAACTTCTCAAAACATGTTGGGCTGGACATTTTCTTTTTTACAGCCTTTTTTAGCCTGAAGAACTGACTGGTGAATTGTTTCAGTCTAACCGTATATTCCGTTTGAAGACCAAAGAGAATCCTAAAGGAGTTAGTCTAGCCTCTAGAGAAGAGAAGGTAATAGGTGGGTGGTTGATTTCTTTTTCAAAGAGCAATCTCAACCTGGACCGCCAACTGATTGGGTTGGGTTTTATTGAGTGGACTGTAGTGCACATTTTCTGGAAGAAAGTAGACAGTGAAGACAAAAATCGATCGTACTCTTAAAAGTGCAAGATGGAATGACTGTGAGTCTTAAAAACAGTGAGAGATTAGGCAAGGGTGAACATTGGACCCACAATGAAATGTACCGTACAATAACAGTTACAAACAAATCTTTACAGAATTTGTATAAGCTTTCATTACCCTTTACATGTTCACACGATATAAATGTGCTTCTACCCTTGACTTTCTGGATGAGCTTCAGCATGTCTCACATTCTCATGATCTGACCAGCAACAGTAGCATAACAAAGGAATGACAACTAAAAAACGGCATTGAATCATTTCTCTATAAAAGTGGAAAATCTTTACATTTCAAATGACATATATACACAATGGCAAAAAAAAAAACATAATTACAGATGAGAGTACAGATGGAAATGGAACACAAGCCAGAGCTCAAAGTTCATTGTGGGGGAGACCATCGCGGGAGATCTTATTGGTTAAGTCCTGCATGTGTTTCTTCATCTGGGGAAAGAAAACAAACCATTACCACTTATGCTCGAGAGGGCCTTGGATAAAATTAATACCCATCTTCTCACTATGAACCTTCCATGAGCATGATCTAATTGTTTTCCTGTGCATTCATATCTTACTTGTGTATTTAAGAATCTATATGCATGTCTGTCAGCTAGCGAGCGAAATGATTTCATACTTGCCACCCCATGCACCCCCATTTACACACCCCCACACATTCTCTTTGATCCAACACTGAAAATTGATGCAATACAAAACCAGAACATTGCATTTCTCCACAATGTATTAAAAACTGCAAATAATAAAAGTCACTTTTTTTGCCCCTTCAATGGTAATGCAGTAATAAAAAACAAGGCTACTAACAGTGTGGGGGTTATGTCTAGCCTGGTAAACCAGCCCCTCGTACTTCATTTCATTTTGTACAGAGGGTCTGGAACAGAGACCGTCAGAAACGATTTGTTGGAGGTGTGGACTCAGCTGAAGTTTAAAAAAAGTGCCTCTGCCTTTACCCAATCGCTAACGCCTGGTCGTCACGTATGCAATTAGCCTACCTACGCACTACAATTCAAATATAGCACAAAAGTTCAACGTCCCGGCTAACGAACACACCCTCTGTTCGCTGAGAGCTCAAGAGATTCCGGTCCAGACCATCTGTACAAAATGAAATGAAGTATGAGGGGCGGGTTTACCTGGCTAGGTTGTGTCTGTGGCCACGTCTATTCTTTGCATTACTGCACTGCTGAAAAAATCATCGGTGCCCCCCTGCCCTCCCTCCAGGACTTGTACATTGGGAGGACCAGGAAGCGGGCAGAGAACATAATCAAAGACCCCTCTCACCCTGCACACACCCTCTTCGACCTCCTTCCCTCTGGTAGACGCTACAGATCCCTGCGCACCAAAACTACCAGACACAAAAACAGCTTCTTCCCCACTGCCATCACCCTACTGAACAGCTGAACTACACATGCATACATACATACATGCACATATGTGTATATGCTTACTGTTATGCCCTTGTATCCCCCCCCCCCCCCCCCCCCCCCAGCGCCTCTCTTGCACATGACACAAGCAAGGACTTGCCTAGGTGTCCCCTGCCCAGCAACTCAAGACTCTTTTTGTGCCCCCCCTTATTCACCTTATTGGTATATTGTCATACCGGTTGTTTAACCCACTGTGACACCATGTGCCTACTTGTACATTATTGCCCATATTGGGTGCCTGTATGTATATTGTATATTGTTGTCCCTACTGTGCAATACAAGTACACATACTTGTTTAGTCTATTGTATTTATTGTATTGTATTACGTTCTGTGTTATGTGTATAGAGAGCTAACATCTGCCGGAGTCAAATTCCTTGTATATGTAAGTATACTTGGCCAATAAAGCTGATTCTGATTCTGATTCTGACTTCACTACAGAGTCTCACTAGCACCTCCTCAGGTGCAAAATGGAACTCTAAGGTGTTGCACACTTCACAGGTTTATTTTTCACCAGTCCTTGCCAAAAAGGTAAAAATTTCACTGACCTCTATCTTTACGCCATCAAAGTTTTTGTTTAACTTAAAAGCAGTTTTACGTTAGATTGTACATTAGACACAATGGTCAAGCCAGTTAAACTATAACCAAGCCAGTTTGTTTTCACTGCAAAGGCACAATAAAGAAAAACAGCAAATGAAGCAAAAAAGTGTCATAAACATTGCTTTTCTAACGGTAAAGCAAAGGTCTCCCATTACAATAAGAATGCACAATGTCAAGGGAGTGGGCAACACTGCCTACTAGCAGTTTTACACCACAGAAACTATATGGTCAAAAGTTAAGTGAACCGCCTACAGAAACAACAACCAATTCAAGAGCAGAACACTTTTTAGACTGTCAAATAAAATCTGTCACAAAAAAATGAGCTTGTAACTGACAAAGATGTCAGTCAAACTTTGGATGAATTATATAAATAAAACCTTTCCCTCAGGGAGTTTGCCATTATTTTATTTATGATAAAAAGCAAATATTTTTTTACAAAAGGTTTCATGTTGCCACTGAAATGTTGCCCATCATTTGAAAAATAAAGCACACGGTACTGTACCAAGACCTCACCAACAAACCAAAGTATCGTGCCAGTCTACAAACACATCTATGCCCACCTTGTAGCCCATCTCCCGGGTCTTCTCGGCGAGGGAGTTGTACTTCTCCTTGTTGCGCATGATGTGCTCCTTATCTCCGAGTGTCTCGACGTGCTTGAGCTTCTGGTGGGAGAGCTCCAGCTGCTCCTGGTAGTGCTGGTGCTTCTCCACCTTCGTCTCAAAGTGCCTCAGCTCCTCCTGGCAGGAGACATAAGGGACAGGGGAAGGACAATGGTAAGAAAGGGCAAAATCCCAAAGAGCATTAGGAGAGGTATAAAACAAACGTGATTGACACTTATACTCATTACGGTAAATCGCCAAACCTGCTGATCACTGTGGTCAAGATAAAGTTCACATTGTTGGTTAGCATTACTCATCGTTCAGCAGTTAAACACGATCTTGGCAGCGCACACATACACTTGCGTGCCCCCACACACATGCATGCCCACACACATGCACACAAAATCAGATACACTTTTTCAAGACCTGTTGCTTGGCAACAGTGGCTAACATTCAGCACTACTACTCACACTGACTAGCTGGATGAAAACACAGAGAGCAAAGTCTGCTGTAAAACAAATTTGTCAGAAATGTGGGCACAGTTAATGTTTACATAAAGCTCTGCATCTAAAGAAGGTTATAAACCCCTGGTTAATAAAAGTTATAAACACACCTTTAAAGAGTCAAGCTCATCCTCGCTGAGATTGGCCCTTCTTGCCATCTCCCACAGTTCTATCACTCTGGGCTCACGGAACTCTAAGAACAGAAGAAGACCACCATGATTCACCACTGAGAGGGTAAAAAGGACGCACAAAACTCAAAGACCATCTTCTCTTCGGCCTGCTAGAAAACTATGGAAATGCAAGCACCATATTTTCCTTCGATCACATACACGAATTTTTCTGAAATACTTTCAAAATGAACTGCAACTGCCAACACATTTGCAAAAATTGTCACATGCACCATAATGTACATGGAATAACACCATGCGTGTCTCACCGCTGTCGTCGCTGAAGCCTTCATGACTGATCTTGCGCAGACGCTCGAAGCCGTGGTTTAGCTCCCTCATCTTCTGCTTCAGCTCAGTGTGCTTCTGATGGACCACATGCTCCTTCACATCCCCCTCCAGGGGCGAGATCACATTCTTATGGATTTCTGGGGACACAAGACAAGACTAATAAACTAGAGGAAAAGGTCCCTGGACACCACCTTTATCACAGTGTGCCAGTGTAAATGACAATCCTAACAGGCAATGCCTTGGTTAGCATGCAGCAACACGAGCTGCTGAAATGGAAAGATAGGAATGAATCACTGAGTTTTGAAAGTGAGAATATTTCCTGGCTTCTTTTTTACTTCCACTTTTTTTTCCTGAGTTAAAGACAATGTGAGCCACATGTGATAGCGAGTCTTATTTGACTGACAGGAATGCTTGCTGCCAAGGGAACAATTGGTGTCTGTATCAAATGGGCCACAGTGGCTGAGTGACGAATGACATCTCCACTGAGGAAATGAGACTGATCTAACCATATCACTCAGTGGGAAGGAAGTGTCAATCCACAGACAACAAATAAAAGCAGAACACCCGAAACTGTCATGTCCTGCCACCCCTACAACTAATACAGCCTAGGTGTCTAAATTGATAATCAACTCAGGACAACACTGAGTATGGGAGATTAGATGGACAAAAATACAAATAGCAAAGGACAAATCCTTGAAAGCCTGTCAATTTCTGGCAGGTTGTTTAACAGCAAAATGTGTCTTTTAAAAGCCAGTTGACTTGTGCTGATAATATACAGATGGCTGATGCTGACAACGCTCAGAATTACCTTCAGTCCTGGTGACAGTATCCATTAGGATGTTGTATTCATGAATTTTGTCCTTGTGATGCTGGAATTCTCTGCGTAGACTTTGCAGCTCATCTTCAGAGAACTTCCCGGATGATTTTGCCTAAATAATGATAAACAGCACATTATAGCAGAAGGCCGCTTAGTCATAACCAAAAGATAACTACACCACCTAAATGATTTGGCAATTTTATGCTTTTATTCATTTGTAAAATAAACAATTATGTAATTGTTTAAAATTTGTTTACTGTAATTACTTGCAAATTTCATTCAAAAATAATAAAAGCAAAATAAACACAACACAAATAAAAATGGCATTACTTTGTTCCACAGTTTGTCCAGCCTTGGGTCATCAAATATATCTCCCTCTCTCACATCATGGTCCTTCAAATTGTTGTTCTCCATTGTTCTTGTGTCTTTTTTACCATCCATGCCATACTTGGCAAGAATTACTGAAGCAAAAGAGAAAGGAAGGCAAAGACCAATTAACAGAAAAGAAATACATTAAAAAAACTGTAACAATCACTGACTGCATGATTTTGTGTTAACTGCATTTTATTTTGCTTAGTTTTTACTTTCAATGTAGTTTTAAATTATATGAATGACGTTGTAAACTTGTGACCCTTAGGTAGCTTTTGTCAATTTAGCTTTGATCAACACATCATACAATTACAACACATTTTGTGTGTTATCAGAATGTGTTATCCTGCATGGGTTCATCTCTTTGCATGTCTTACAGACCATACCGTTAAAATTGCGCCGCAGCTTTGCCTCTCTCTCCCCGTTCTCGTCCAATCCTTCAGCTTTTAGCTTCTTCCACTGAAGCTCGTCCTTCTCCTGAATCTTCAGATCACTATGCAGCTCCGCTTGACGAACTGGCGACATCTGCATCTGAAGTAGACAAGGCAGACGAACGTTTTGAACGGTATCACTGTGATGCAGATAGTTTTTATATACTTATTTTAGATACGTTATAGGTATGAGAGTATGAGGTCATGAACAGTGCAGTGTACCTCTACGCGTGCAAACAACTACCGAATACACGTTCGTTTCGCATAACCTTAGCCTGGCAGCCTGTATCATCCCGACCAAACTGAAAAACTGTTAAGACATTCTATGGATACATTGTTCTTCATTACTCACCCGGATCGCTTTCTCCCAGACCTGATTCAGTTTCGCTATTCTAAATTCCACAGAAGTCTTTCCATCAACAGACTCCTTCTGTTCATTCATTTCGCGTGAATACCTTCCTCCCAACACACCGACACACAGACACAGCATTAACCCCAAGTTGCTCATGGTAGTCATCTTTAGTAACCACTTAAATATTCAGTGTATAATTTAAAACAAATCTGAAATTTCACTTCTGCATATAAGTAACAGCATCCAGGAAGCCGCTTTAGAGCGAAACATCACGTGTGGTGCAGTACTTTAACTTTGTCGCAGGAAGTGCATTATGGGACATGGTGTTTATTGACGGCGTATGTTACTTAAAAATAGAAATGGCACAGGTTTAGAAAACTTCAAGACCCACAATACAGCTCATCTTGCGTATCGACGTAATATTTCCAGTGCGGTAGGAGCAAATAAAAAGCATCCACGCATCGAAGTAACGGGCTGCAGGGGCTGGGGGACTCCGTAATAATTATTTGTGTGACCAATCCCTGTGTTCAGCTAGTAAATTTGATGTTTTTTTTATTTGTTATTTCTTTTTAATTATTTCATTTGATTTGCCATATTTCTTTGAACTTCATGTGTTTATTTGAAGTTTATATTCCAGTTCTAGAATTGTAAGGACAAAAAGGTTTTGGCAACAAGTTGTCAAAATAAAGAGTAGAATCTGGCTACCAGACAAAAGAATACACCTGAATTAGTTAACTATGGCAAACAGCTCTGCATTAAACGCGGATAACTCAGATGTTAACGATGAAATGGCTGACTTATCCATTGTAGATAGCAATCAACGACCCGTGGTGTTATATCAGGTCGGAGGACGGTCATTCCGCAAAACGGAGCAGAGAGACAGGTTTGCTGCAGAGGAAAGGCCCAACTCTTCAAAGAACAGGGTCAGTCACCTGCAAACAAATGGCTGAAATGACACAAGCCTGTCCTGCATCCTGTGTATTTGGCTATAGACCAAGAATAAGACAGATTTGTTATAAGTAGGACAATAATTTTGTTGAAAAAGCTGCTTCCAAGCTAGGCCTACTGTCTTTATGAATATGTCATTTAACTTTGGAGATGTTTTAGACCCTAACATTTGTCGACCTAGTGGTAGTCAAAGAATAACACATAATCTTAAATTAGTAGATAATCAAGCAATCGTAAATCATCCTAAATTAAGTAGGCTAACCATAATCTTAAGGGTAAGGTGAATCATTACCCAGCCTTCAAAATGTAGGCTAACTTTTACTAAAAAAAGGTGTACAGAGTAGGCCTATTATGCCTGCTGAAATGGCTAATGGTTAATTTTGCTTTGCTCAAATTAAGCAACTTGGAGAGATAAATATACCACACTGGATAGCTTACAATATGTGAATTATTTAAGCTGATGTAGAGTAATTTATTTCTGGGCTACAATATGAAATATATTACTAATGCATGCTACAATGTGCTTTAGGTGAAGTAGACTTAGATCTTAGCAACTGTCTTCCTCACCACTGTAATAACTCCTTTGTGTTGGGATGAGAAGTGTAAGCTCCAGTGTCAGATTGGGATACTAAATTGCTCAGTAGCCTAATTGTAACTATGTCTAACTATATGTAAGGAAATCACATAACACATCTTAATCATATCTGGATTTATTTTTGAGGACGAAATGTGGCCTACAAGGCCTACAACTCATCATACAATTCTGTAACCGGTTTTCCGTGTAATTCTGTAGGTGCTGGTGAAATTGTTATAGTATGGATGTACTACATATATGTATTACATAATAAAACGTCAGGGGTTGTGTTTTTTCCCCCATAGTATTTAATCATTTCATAATAATGTTATTTTACTGTTCTTATTTGACAGTGATATTAGAGCCACAGTGAGGCAAGGCATAGTGCATTTATGAAAAAAGTTTTATGCTGTTGCACAGATTGAATCGGATGGTGCAATCACTGACCATGAATCAGCCTCCATTATATGTAGCATGCAGTAGGCAACCTTGCTGGTTCTGGCATCTTACTATGGTCTATGTAAGGCTAAATCAATATATTCAATCAGGAAACACAGGAGTCATTAAGCACACAAATATCACACTAAAGAGCTCTTCAGTGGCTTACACCCTCATTTGGCCACTTACATTAGAGATAGCTCACAGAAAATGTTCTTGACAGCTTCAATTTTAATTTTATCTTATTTGGCAAATAATTTTTCCCCTGTGTATATCTTTGTCCTCTGTGTTGTGCAGTTTGTTGCTGTATTACTCTTATTTACCAGCATTGCTCAGTCTCCCCCTCCCCCCCTCTCTCTCTTCCAGCAGACAAAACAAAGAAGAAGAAGAAGAAGGCGAAATGCTTGTGTCTTTGTCACTAGAAACCAAAATAGACCAAGAACCAAAGTTAATGTGTGGACAGGAGAGGGGAAGTTCAGTCAGCCTGATGGACAACTTCCAGCCCCTGAGGATGAGTTCCTGGAAGACATGCTCTCTGACCATCCTCGTTTCCAGAGCAACTCCCAAGCTAAACCCATGGAATATTGGGAAAAGGCTGCTGCTGAGATACCGGAGTACCGTGGACCCTGGCAACTAGTTGCAGAGACCATGTCCTTAACTTCAGACTTTGAATTCTACAGTTAAATTTCAAATGCCAAGTACAGGCTGCAGTGGTGAAAGGATACTCAAAACAAGTTGACTCTTTCTCTTATTGCTGACTGTTTTCTACAGTAAAGACAGATGTTTGTGTTTGTATTTGTTCTCTATTTTAACCAACTTACTGGCAATGTATGTAGACCATGAGACTGTAGACATAACACTCAAAATTCATGAGACACATTGTAAACTGCAGTTCATTGACAGATGTTGCATGGATGCAATTTTGCTAACTCTCTGTAATCCATTGCTAATGTGAAACGTCCATGTTAAAACTGTGCCCTAGTTTACCAGTAGAGGCCACTAGAGAATCCTAAGGGAGAGACAAGGGGATGGGTGAGAAGGAACGGTGACAGTGGTGGTGGTGGTTTGGGGGTGGGTGTAGTAGCAAGAGTCAGAGAGAGTAGAATAAAATCAGACAGGCAATAGACAAATGAGGTGCCAGTGAGAGGTCACTGACCTTAACTGTCCACGAGTAATAAAGTCGATTCCGGCTGTCTGAGAGAGCAGACACTTCCCACTTACCCCTCAAAACACTGGCGCGGGTTAATGGCCACTCTCTTTGGCTCCAGGACACTTACCTCATACATACGGATTTACTGGGGGAGCCCTGTACAGTGAACTGAGCAATGCATGTCTTCAGCTGCAACAGGAACACAGAGCTCTGAACTGTTTAGTGAGTGTCATTGAAGTTAAAAGGAGATGGAGAATCTAGAGCTATAGATACTGTTGAGTATCTGTGATCTTCAAACATTACATATTACTTACCCAATGAATTTGCACTATGTTAGATTATGTGTATTGCACCTTAGAAATCCGTGGACAACCTGGTTGGTTCTCATGAATACAATTAATTAATACTGCATTGTTTTCCAGCAGTGGTTTCAACATTTATGTTTGATTCAGGTTGGTTTGTTTTATATATCACTGTATTGTTGTTATTGTTGTTTAAACACTTATTTTTACATCTGTCACAGCAGTTGATACTTTAATCAGAAGAAGAGATGCACTGCAATGATGCTGCACTTTCTCATTCGTCACACTCCAAAACACACATACGCAGCACACAAATACAGTGCCCTTTCAGGTTTCCGCTGCAGATGTATGTCCTATTGATGTTAATTTGCAGTTTCAGATGGTTGTCAGAAGCCATGGAGGACAACAGAGGGGGATGTTTTATTCAATTTCCACTCGGAAGTCTTCAGCGACCTTTATATTGTGGGCTCTCTCCACCTGCCTTCTTTTGATCTGATGCCCCTTTACTCTGTGTGTGATTTGATAAGAGCATCTAATTTTCGGTGAAGGGCTGGGTGCTTGGCTGCGGAGGCCCTTGAGGCGTTACTTACAAGGGAACAGTTACGACACAATCTTGTTTTGTCTTTATTGCTGCAGTCTATTCTGTCATTGCAAAATTCCTGAAAAATGGCATCCTTACATGTTATTGGTTTTTCCCCCAAACACTCTAATAATATGGTGGGAATAACATGGCATCCATTAAATTAATAGAACAGAATGCGTTTTAAGATTTTAGTGGAAATGGACTGCAATGACAATATTTTCAAAGGGAACAGGCTTGGCCGTGGAACACATAGACAGCTGGAAATATCGCTTGAATAAATGAACTCCACACCACATACTTCACAGTCAGAAAAACATTACGTGAATAATTAAACCACAGCAAAGGGGTGATATGATTTGTTATTGACGACATAATAACAGAATGCGCTGACACCAATTTATTGTCTGATGTTAAAACCTCTTTCCACCAGCTTAGCTACTGGAATACCGATTAGAGATTAAGAGCAGGCAATGTCAGTATTCACAAATCTAAGCAATGCAGAGATAAACTACCCCCTTATCAAAATATGAACCTGTTTGTGGTCCCTTCCCTTTCTCACTACAACCTGCTTTATAGAAAGACACAGTTAATTAGGAAACTTTATCGGGAGAGAGGTGTTTGCCAGTACACCTTTAGTCAGAATGCTGTGTAAAAACCTGATATGGTGGTTTTGGTCCTGTATTGATGTAATTGATGAGTTGTGGTGGCCCTGTCAGTGCCTGAGCAGAACGACTCACCTGCAGAGTCGGAAGTCATTAAAGGGGATTCTAAACACAGGCCCTGCGCCAATTAGTCTTTGGCATAAATTCACTAGCCCAGTTTCAGATGGACATTTTTGGTCATTATATAACACAATCAATACCTTTGCCAAGCTTAATTGTATCTACTGTTAAATCCCATGAAGAGATAAATCTGCTCCCGGTTTATGCAAACACTGGTATTCCTCAAGTTTAATACATAAAGGTGAATACCTCTGGCCGGAGATTTGGGGTTTATGCATGGCACATCATTCACTACAGTGGGCTCATTTTCAATTTGATAGCCCATTTCACAGCAGGCAATATCTTTATTTTCTCTATTCCCATAATGGACTCTTTTTCTGTGTATGCAGAGTGTAATTTATGGATCTGTCTTCAAGTTTGAGCTATCTTTACCAGTTACTATTCTGGATGAGGTTCTGCCCTGTGAGTGAGAGAGAATGTGTGTGTGTGTGTGTGTGTGTGTGCCTCCGTTGAGTAAGATGTCTTGAATAAATGGCTTCACCTTTCTACCAGCCAGGAAAAAAATATAAAATTATTAAAATTGGTTTTTATGGGTCGCAATACTGTTACGACCTACAGTATATTTCTTTCTCTGACAGTCCACTAAATGAAAAAAAGTAATACTGTGTAAAAAAATACTTTAATGATTCGCCTATATGATATTATAACTGCATTTGGATTGTGGTCTCATTTGTCATCATTTGCAGCTCATAATATTTGATATCCAGTGCTGTTACTCATGAAAAACTGACAGTGCTGAGTAGGCAATGACTGTTCTAAACGAAGAAGATAGAAAATGCTAATGTTGCATGAACAAAAATACCACCTAAAAAGCCACCTGGCATTTTAGCTGGAGGAGTTTTAAGTCGAGTGTGAAAACTGGGTTTCTGAATATATGAATGAAATCATAGTAGAGACCTCGGCAAGGGGCATCTTAATATTCCCACCCAGCACAATAACTGTGGCTTGTCTGCATGCGTAGCACTAATGGGTATGTGGCAGAATGGCTTGTAGTTGTGAGGTGGGCGGTGGGAGGGGCTTTGTAGTGTCACAAACTGACCTCGCTCCAGTTTTCTATGAGGAGTGAGTCGCTCTGCCACTCTGAGAAAATATGGAATGGTAAACAGTTTTATTCTGCAGTGTGGTCCTCACTGACACATGGAGGAAGAGCAGAGGAGAGATTCTATGAATATTAATCACATCTTTTACCAGGCGGCCACCTGTTGCTTGCTGAGGCATTTTCACCAACACCTCAGCGCAACTCTGTGAAACTCTGGAGAGCCATATGGGATGTCAGCATGAATGCTTAGGAGGTGAACCACAGATGGGAACTCAACAAACCCTCACTCCTCCAACTGAGTCTTCACTTTCTAGTGCAAAATGAAGGTCAGACAGCAAAAGTTCCGTTTGCACAGAGTGCAGCTTGCCCTTACTTACCCTTAACTACCTGTAACTTAACTGACGCATTGTGTTTATGATAGCTGGTAAACCAACCCCTCGTACGTCATTTAATTTTGTACAGAGGGTCTGGAGTGGAGACAGTGAGAAATGATTTCTTCCTGGAGGTGAGGACTCTGCTGAAGTTTAAAACAAGTGCCTCTGCCTTTACCCAATCACTAACGTCACATATGCAATTAGCCTCCCTACGCACTACAATTCAAATGTAGCACAATGTCATTCAAATGTCAATGTCATGGCTCATGTACACACCCTCTATTCGCTGATTGGCTAGGAGATGCTTGGTCCTCTTACATGAACTTCAACAGCCTCCAGTCCATAGCGTCTACCACATGGTTTATCCATACATTGGCTCAGACTTGAACCCGCAACTCTGCAGATTGGGAGGATATCCCCTGGGTGGAAGATTTACCGATGTACTTACAGCACATTTACAACTGGCTAACATTGCATAGTACTGTATATGCATTTTATGCATTGGTATAGACTGGTTCAGTAGGTTTTCAAATTCAGTGTGTGAACACATGGGGGAGTAATCAAACAGATCATCTGAACATTATAAGTGAGTTACCTGGAGTCATTAACCAAGAACCTACTAGAAATATACATGCCTCGACACCAATCTGATAATACAGCCACTAATGTTAGATACAGCAAGCTCAGCCCAGCGAGGCCATCAGGACTTCCATTCAGTGGAGGATGGTATTTTCCCTAATGATAAAAAGGGTCATGAATGTTAAAGGTGGAGTATTCATCTTTTATTCATGCAGTACGAGTGAGTGGCAGCACAGAATCACACACAGGTAATTCTTTCAGAAAGACAGCAGAGATGAACAATAGAAAAGGGGAGGAAAAGAGGGATGAAAAAATGTCTTCACAGAGGGTAAAATGTGAGGAGTGTCCCAAGATGGTGGTGCTGTTCGAGCTATGTAAACACATGCACCTTCCAGCCTGATGGTGTGGACATGGAAATAAAACAAACACCTGCTATGAGAGCACCCTGTGGAATCTTTTACGCCAAAAACAAAGCAAAACACACCCCCAGTTTTAGTGGCTCCCACGTAATGGTCTTAATCATAGCTTTTGCAAAGCTGAGAGCAACAAAATTGCAAGGTAATTGTAGCAGAAGAGTGTAATGGACTGCTCCACATCAGCATTACCTGAACTTAGCTTACAGAAGCCAATGGTGATGCCGTAATTTTGTGTGTTTACTCGCCGGGCTCCAGGCACCTTGCTTGTTATGTCTCTCTCAGTGTGTTGAGATGAAATGAAAGTGTTTTGATGTGGTGCCAGTTCTGAAAAGAGCACTCCGAGGCACTCCGAAAACTACTGCCAAGCCAGACCACACTGCAGAAGTTATAATACTGTGAAACTTAAGAAACCTAATTTTATTTTGCACACAGTCAAAAGCTTGGCACGCTTGTTAGTGCTTAAGGAGACACATGTCACAACCAGCTGTCAGGAGCAAACAACTGAAGAAAGCTTTTTAGGAAAGAATTCATAGCATTGCTGGTAAATCCTCAACCAGTTTATGTCATTTGCATACATGTGTCTTTCACAGCATTTTTTTTATCATTATTTTTGGTTTGCTAATGCTTAAAAGAATTCTGCATTTCTGGAAGGATAAGTGGAAAAATCTTGGAGGAGTATCCTCCCATCTTTGTCCATGACCTTCACCAACACGTGTGGCCTCTGAGACATAGTACCTAGCCTGGAACAGATAACTTAGCAGCTAATTATGCCCCCCTTTCCTGCCCTCACCCCCCCCCCCCCCCCCCCCCCCCCCCCCCCCGCAATCTGCAGAGGCCAGGGTCCCAGGGCCACCCCCTTTCGCTGGACTCCCTCTTTAATAATCTGATTCAAGAGGTAACTACAAAAGCACTCGAAGAGCAGTTCAAGCAGTTCAACCCCCCCCCCCCCCTTTTTATTTTATTTTATGTGGGATTTCCCACATTCATTTTCTGATTTTTTTTGTGAGGTAACCACTAAACCAATTTTCACCAAAAAAGAATCAATCGAGGCAGTGAGAATACCGACATACTGTAAACATTTCAAACCAATATGTTCTTGATTTTTTTTGTTAATTTGCTAACAAACAGTAGATAATCGCTGGCAGGTGATAATAAAGGAGGCCAGCAAGGCTCAGCAAAAGTTAAGTGCAACGAGCTATCTTTTAATTAAATGAAAACTCAATGCAGTCATAATATCACTATACACACTGGAATAGTGATTTTCATCATAACTGACTGCTGCTTTCCTGTGATCCTGTCAGATCACAGACAGGTAAGCTTTCACTTTTTTGCTGTCACTGCTGTGGCTGTTCTTTACCAGTGCAATAAAGATCACATCATCGCCATAAACGACGGCCAATAAAGACTAATAGTCAAAACCAGAATCATTTGTTGTGCTACTTTTCGTTTTCTGACTAGTCATTGTGCTGAAGTCTACTTCATAATGCTCTATAAACTATCCAATAAGATGACTATGTGAGCAGCATGGGGAGATGTAGGGTAATTAGCGCATCAGTAAAAGGAAAAGTCCTGAATAGGAAACACTGCTCTAACATGCATTCAGTGGTTCCAATTTCACAAGCAACATGGCTGTTAACAAGCAGTGTAGTATTATTAAATAAATTAATGACCAAATTAATTGACCAAATAAATTAAATCTCAACCACAGTATAGCATGATATATTTTACTAACCCCAGTCTCACTTATTTCACATTACTTAATAGTTTAGAGAAATAAAGCAAGCACTGCTGTTTTGAATTCACAGTTTTATTTGCCTCCCAGATGTTTTGGGCTGGCGCCCTTCTTTATTGTGAGAAATGGTGATCGCCATTATTAAAGTCTAAAGTCTCTATTAAAGATTAAAGTCTTTACTTTAATTTAGGAAAGTTTAGGCACCCAGTGACAGAAACAAGGTGTTGACCGTGCTTCTGTGTTTTTTCATATTACTTCATATCACTTTAAGCCAGAGATACGGGTCAGTTCTCTGAGGTTCTCTCCTACTGGTAAGTGGCAACAGCCAGTTTATTATTATTATATAACAGTCACCCATAAAAGGATCAATATGTGATTATGTGAGTATTACTATAACTGAGCATTAGTCACCATTAGATTCAAGAGGTGTATACACTTAATGTTAAGTAAGTGGGTAGAATCGTCTTTAGAACTAGCATTGGCAGGGTTGTTTGTGTAATGGCATATGCGTTAGTGACTGCAAAGTGATAGTATTTGTGGTAAAATGGTGGTAAAGTGCAAATATTCGATAATAAGTCCTAATTAGTAAGTAAGCAGGTCATTTTGGAAGTAAATTGTGGTGGTAGTTAATTTTGTAAGTAAAACTTTGGAAGTCGTGCAAACAGGTGGTAATGAACAGTAGGTAGTAAATTTTGGAAGTAAACTTTGGTTGTAAGTGAATTGAGGAAGTACACTTTGGAAATTTGGGTAGCAGGTAGCTGAACTGTGGACACACACTAAAGGATTGATCACCTTTAGTGGGGCCGCCTCAGGGGAGGGTGTACAGTGAATAAAGGCCCGAAACACCCGTTGATCCTGAGGTACACTGCTGAGGATGTGTCCCACATAGTGTATGGATAATTGTAATGGCTGTAGTTAGGAAAGCCTGAAGTGTGGTACAATGGGTGCTCTCCCCACATGTGCAAGTGTCTTGTATTTTTATGTATTTATCTAGTTATTTTAATTGTTAAGGAAATGTTGGAGGAAACTGCAAAGGCTTGCCAGTGGTCCTGGATGAGATGCATGTTGTTGGCATGGTGAAAGCCATGGGGGAAAGCGATAGGTAGGTGCTGCTGAGTGGATCATGTAAACGGCCCCAGCAGCCCCAGTCACTGTAATGGTAGCCGGCTGGTTCAGGTTAACCCTTGTTGAGCATCTGTCTGTACGGCTCCAGTTGGCCACCCCCTCAGCTGCTCTGTCCTGTACAGCTCACATGAGGTTGCGTGAATAGCTGTAGTCAGCGGCCAGTTGTGCGTGTTACACCTGGGAGTAGGGACTAACAGCCTGAACTATTTACTTGATTATAGATAGTGTAGGGGTAGGTGTAATAGCTATAGTTTCTCCCTAAGGTGCTCTTCCTACATGCACAAGTACTTTGTGTTCTTTGTAAACTTAATGGTGTCATCACCCTTATTCCGAGATAAAAGCAAACGACATCTCATCTGCAACAATGTAAATATTCATGCTGTCTCCAAAACCAAATCATTCAGCCTCCAAAACCAAAAATGAAGCACGGGGTCATTAACCATTATTACCGTCTTTATTACGCTTAGGCCACAGCCTGCCGTCTGAACAGTAACTGAAAGTGCAGCAGTCCATATGTTCTTTATTGACATTGAAGTCTAGCATACCCTTGAACATGTGGCAACTTGGTAACAGAATAGAGATTGCCCATGGGGTTCTGCTATAAATGCACTGCCTTTGATTAATGTTATGAACATGCATTAACACACTCAGTATGGACTAACTATATGCTATGGGCAACCTGTTGGTAGCCGTCATTTCATTTCAAATGCATTGTGCATTGCTGTGCTGTTTTGAGCCATCTGAAAAATTGCCAATAACCTTTCTACACACAGTAATTGTTGAAAATACTGCAGTAAACAAACCTTTATTATCAACCTCACTGTGCCTCAGGGCAACAGACCTCTAAAGCCAGAGGTTGGACACCCACACACCCTCACACGCATGTGTGTAGACATGTAACCTGGTTTAAACATGTACTGGATATATGCTATATATGAAGTTCAACAAAATAAATGAGAATATTCAGCTATAAAGATTTAATCATCAGAATACATTTAGTGATTATACTATGTTTTGACACACATGAGCCTGAAAGTTAAGAGCTACCACACTGACAACTTGCCTTGTATGTATGTGCTGTATATTGCCAGGTATGTTAATGAGATGGGTTCAAGTGAATTGTGACTCTTCACTATATGCCATTAACTATGAGATTAGAATAAAAGTTAATCTTCTTTTAAACTATACAATCACAAAAAAATAATATACTGTTGAGGTTGCATTATGCTGGTGAAGTTTGTGCATCCAGAAAGTTAAGAGTTACCGCACTGACCACTTGTCTTGTATGTGCTGTTTATTGCCAGTCTAATAAACAACATGCACTGTGAACCCTGTCTGCCTGTGATTCCTGCAAGAATAACATCGAGGGGTTACAGATACACACACATGCACGTGCAGGCACACAAGCAGATAGATGCACATTCATGCACACACACACACAAACACACACACACACACACACACACACACACACACACACACACACACACACACACACACACACACACACACAAGCAAACGCACACGGCAACCAGACACACACATGCGTGCATGCACACACAAGATGTGTTGTGCTCAATAGGGTTACAAAAACCCTTTGGGACTCTGTGAAATAAAGAGGAAAATGTATGTACATGTAATTGTCCACTCATGTCCTAAGGGAACAGGAAAGAATAAAATGGCCACATCGTGCTCCAGCAATCAATGAAAGTGATAACACTAGCCCCTACGCAGAAGACAGCTCAATTCCCTGGACTTACAAACAAGGAAGAGGTTGGTGGGGGGGCAAGTGGTTAAAAAAAATCTTTTCAGTGGTTTCAAGGAACAACATGATGCCGCATGCACACTTCCAATCCCCAAGCAATCATTGCATCACTCACACCCTGCCACACTGATAAATATTCACTTTAAACACACACACCACTGCCATGTATCTGTTTAAAACACACAGGTGCTAATAGCTGTTAACCATGTTCATTTAGATAAAGCTCTCCAGCAAAATAATGTCACGGTAGATGCCAGCTGAAGAATAAAAATGTTGTTTTCAACTAAATGTGTGCCCCACTGGGAGGAAGTTGAGATGAGATGAGGTCTAGCGGCTGACAGAATGGTGTGACAGTAACAATCTGATCCATCATCACCGAAAAAAAAAACAAGGAGGTGGTCTTGGACTTGAACTGCATGTGTAAAGCTGACACTCCCCACCTCTGCATAAAAGGTAACTACATGGAGAGGTTGTCCATAAAAGACCATTTTAATCCTAACCATCACCTGTTCAACATGCTGCCCTCTGGGAGGAGAACTGTTAAATGACAGTAAAGGTCTTGAAGTTGTGTGAAACTGAGGCTCTCCATGCATCTCCTGAGGCCAGCAGACATTGACTCTCACACAGAGTGCACAGTCCTGCAGTAGAGCTGGGAGAGATGGTTGGTATGCTGGGGTGAGATATTATGGGATAGCTATAAGCAGAATTGCCCATGAATAAAGATGAGGGGACTCACACGTGTATCTGAAGGTACGGCTGGTGATATTATCACTGGTTCACTTTGCATCTTTTCAGCTAAGCAGAAATGCTTGAATGGAACTCTGTGTGTGTGTGTGTGCGTGTGTGTGCGTGTGTGTGTGTGTGTGTGTGTGTGTGTGTGTGTGTGTGTGTGTGTGTGTGTGTGTGTGTGTGTGTGTGTGTGTGTGTGTGGGTGTGGGGTGATCATATGGGTTGTTCGATAAAGTCTTTTTTGTGTGTGGACATGAATGTGTATGATTCAGGAATAGATGGTTGCAATCTATAAGAACATTCTATGGTTAAACTTCTGTTCCGATTTTCCACAGTGGCAAGGACCGATGGCTTGCTTTATTTGATTTATCTTTCATAGACTGTGAAATGAATCACGTATAGATCCTGATTTTGCTTGATTTCCCTTGAGCATGTATTGGTTGTGTGAGCGCATTGTGGACTACTCGTCCTGTGGCCAAAGATGTTGTGTTTTTATGCAGCACCTATTTAAGGCTCACATGGTCGCATTTGGTAGCTGGTCAACCAGGCTAATGTATACACAGTGATGCTATTTATAACCATAAACATAATGGCAAGTTTTTTTTATTTGCAAACAAATAAAGAGTTACAAGGATGAAGGAAGGATTTTTTAAATGCTATTAAACATTTACTAAAAGAATAATGGATTGTTATTTCTTATACATAATTAAAGTAAGAATTATTCCCAGTTCATTTGTGAACTGAACTTACAGAGAGAGGCAGAGAGTGGAGAGTTGTGAATATCAGTCCATAAATATTCAGCATTCACAGTTAGCAACTATGCCATCTGTTCCTGTTGAAATTCAGTGGTTTGGCTCCTAAATGCCTGAGCATCCATATTCCTGCCTGGTGCATCGACATTTAAGATGCACATTCGTACCTGTATTTGACCCCACTCCAGCTTGATTGACACACGCAGCCAGTTGTGCACGGATACATACTGGCTAATATCCATTTTGCTATTCCTATCACATCACACTCTCTCTGACTAACACCTCAAAAATGCAGGCAATTGGGCTCTTTAAACATAAATATTTGACTTTGCCATGGCCTTTGTGACTCCTATCATCTTGAGTTCCATCTGTCTCAAAGCAGAGTCTAAGCTCGTCACTCATCATCAGCTGTTGAAGTGCCGTTTTCCCGGACCTGTGCCTGTCTGCAGCCATTTAAACCTTTCACACTCACCAGCTGGTTTTGGGGAGCTCATCCAACATGAAATGTCTATTAATGAAATATTAAAGAAAGGGTTGCTTCCAAACTTAAACAAGTTATGCGGTGGAAATTAAACACAAGAGGCTATTTGTCAACAGCATACAAAACAAAACAAAAAACAAGGTCACAGCAACATTTAGTGACAATGGTGTTTTGCCCTGGACAGTCACCAAGTCTTAATCACATAGAGAATATATGGTACACATCAAGACCAAACATGTTGACAGAAAATGTAGGAGCACTTACCAGCTGCGTACACTAAATTGGGACAATGCATAGGATATTGTGTCTCACTATTCTTTCCATCACAAATAAAGCAGTAATTCTAGAAACAGTAAAAAGTGCTGCCTTACTTGTCAGTGACTTGACAGTGTCTGTATGTCATTCTTAAAATCATAATTTTCTA
>CM050221.1:28447500-28450000 GCA_027475355.1 Coilia nasus
CTACTTTTCACCTCCGCAGCATCCATTTTCGCATCTGTCTCAAGCTCATCAAAACCAATCACCTGACATTTCAGTTACTGCGCACTTGGCCCACATGCCTGAAACCAGCCCGAGTCCATGTAAAATGATAGAAACTAAGCCCGAACCCGACCGAACCTGTCGGGTCCCGTCAGGCTCGGGCAAAAATCTTCAGCTCTACTCTGCTAGGCTTTATATGTTGGTAATTATCTAGATTGGTGCAAACCTCTATTTCCTCTATTCATCAGTAAGCATAATTCTCTGGTAATAAAAGTACTGAAATATTTAATGCAAGCATATGTCTGTAGCTCATAAAGAATGTGCCCTCTTAAATCTAGTTCTGTTGAAGCTGACGCTCAAACTCATCCTCTTTATTAATTCTCCACTGATGACAGCTGTCCTCATTGCTTCCCCTCACTCCTTTGTAGTTGCTACTATACTCCTGAACAGCAAAGAACCTAATGTCTTCTTGCACTACAAAACTGAAGCAAAACAGCTGCCAAACACTAGAGGAACTGCCTGCAGTGACACTACCACTTCAGCAAAATTGAACAAGAATATAACAAAAAAAAAGAGAAAAAAAAAACACATAAAAAAACAGTCATTACATTAACTCAAGCTGACACATTCTGTCTGAGCTTGGGCTATGGTTTAATAACATAGCAGATGAGCTGAAGGCAGTGCGGTGATTTGAGGCGCATATGCATTCACTCAGGGACACCTTGCTAATGTGTAGGTAATGGTGGCTTCCTCGGCATGCTAATGAAAATGCTAATGTCCTCCTTGTATGGAAACCCACAGAGGCCCTCCCGTCTCAACAGGGGAGCCCATTCTTCTTCGCTCGAGGCATCTCTGGTAACTAGCAGCAGGCAGGGAGAAGATGGAGGTGCTGTTGGATGCAGTTCCAGCCCTCTTTAACTTTTCATTTCAGCACAAAATTTTCATGTCAAAGAAATCCATTTGAGGATGTCAGAGGATAAGGAGAATCGGTGCTGGACTTTCCGTCTTTTTCCAACACCAAAGGGGGACGTGGTGTGGCAGCAACTTGCTGCTGCATGCTGTTTTCTCAGAAATAGATGCAAGGCATTTGCTTGAACCTTAGAATATACACTGTCAGGTTTTAACATTTCCAACATCTGGATATGCAGTTAACTTTTATTTACAACTCTACAACTTTAGTGACTGTGTATTGAACACACGCATATTACATAAATATAAAGTATTTATATGTAGTTCTATACCTATATCTGTATCTAGTTATCCAGACAAAATATTTTAATACACACTGCTTTAAATTGGAATACTGACCCATCGTCATGGAGAGCTACATGAGGCAAGGTCAAAGATCTATATATACTGTTCTTAAAGATAATGAACTTATTTTCAACATTTGGCATCTGTAAAATAAGGCTAAGTTGCTTTAAAAGTGAAGGATTAAGTCCTGATGCAAGAGACATGTGTTGCCCAATATATCACACTTAGTCATGGGGATATTAGCCTGGCCTTTGAAAGGACAATGGCCAGGTTTCCCAGTTAAGAACCTTCTTAACGAGTTATGAAGGCTCTTAAGAAAAGGTCGGCTAAGAGGAAGCGTTAAGATAAGAGTGTTTCCCAGACGCCTTCTTAACGCCCTTCTTACCAACGTCTTCAGAACCTTCTTATCTGCCTTCTTAACTAGAGCGCAATGAGCAATCGATCGCAGAATGGACGATTGGAGCGCATAGTTACCATAGTAAAATCAAAGATTTTAGACCGCTACTCTAGCTGCTAAATTTTTTGGTAAAATGCTCCTAACTGAAGTTGTGGTATAGCACGTGGCGTCCGACTGAACTCATCAATAAAATAATGGCTAAAAGTAAGACATTTGTCGTCATGTGCACACAAAAACTAATTGAAACAAATGATAATTACCAAAACACACAAAAACCAGGGAAATAAAAATGGAAACACAAAATTAAATCAGTATGGCATTTCGTTTCATGTGTATATTCTTATTTGTCTGATATAAATCTGCAATATGAGGAGCAAATATGTGAAAAACTCGGAAATTGGCATCCCCTTGTCATGAACTGCAGGGAAAAGGGGAAAAACATGATCAGGAGAAATGGACGTGCTGCATTAATATCTCCTTGCTTAGTGTCACATTGTTTTACCAGCCTGCGGGGGTGCTGTTTTCATTGTTTTGTCGCTAAGAAGGGTGTTAAGAATGCTCCAGACCCTTCTTAGAGATCCTTCTTACAAGCAGGTCTTCATAGGCTAACAAGCATTTTGGGAAACGCAGTTGCTTCTTACGGGAGCCTTAAGAAGGGTCTAAAGAAGTTCTTAACGCTAAGAACTTCTTAACTGCATCTGGGAAACCCAGCCAATGTTATTAGGTAACAGTCTTGAGGTTTGTATCAAATAAGGGAACTTTGTAAGAAGAATCAGTTAGAGGTGCATTATAATGAATCTGTATTGTTTATTTAAAGGACATGACATCTGA
>CM050221.1:28455000-28457500 GCA_027475355.1 Coilia nasus
CAGATAAACTTCCAACACTTACATTTTACCATCTTTGGAAAATAACCTGCTTCATCTCATCTTGGCTGTTTTTTAGCCTCCAGCAATTATAAAAGCATGAAAATACCAACGTGTGCACGCACGCACACACACACACACACACACACACACACACACACGCACACACACACACACGCACACACACGCACACACACACACGCACGCGCGCACACACACACACACACACACACACACACACACACACACACACACACACACACACACACACACACACACTTTGGCCATCATCTGGCCCAATTTAATTCTGTTTTAAATGTTGTGGTTTTGTATCACTTTCTTTTACTTTAGTTTTCTGATTAAATATAAAACGAACAAATGATAAATGGACTTGAATCATCAGCCCTTGTTCCAAGCATTTATTGATATTTTACAGTTGCCTAGAGTTTCAGACAAAGACTTGAAAGCAGCTCAAATAATCCCCACTTCTTCACGGACCAATAAGCACTGATAATCATACACTTGTGAAGCACAGGGTCAATGCACCACTAAGCTCATCATGTCATTTTACCTTATTTTGAAATAAACTGACTTTGGCTTGTCCATATAGTGCCATTTTCTACAGGGTGGCTCAAAAGTGTAAAAACCCCTGAAAGTGTGGCCAAAAGCATTGATATTTGCTGTGTATTTGAGACACTACATCGTGTGGACAATGAGTAATGACTTTACCAATCGAAAAAAAAAAAAGCAAACGCTGTGCTTTTCTGTGTTATGTTGACTGTCTGTGAAAACACAGATTATAGTCGGTGCTAATTTAAATGGTCATTCAGAAAACATAATTCAGTGTGCTGTTTCCATTCCAAAAATGCTTGGATTACAACCAACAAATCATAACATAGAAAAGTGGATGATGTGGACAGCAATGATAATTAGCCACACAACATAATTTTGTACACAGTGGCCAACAAATAATCAAAACTGGGGCACAGACTGACTGGTTAATTTTTTAACGGTTTTCCTGTCTATGAATCTACCAACTTAGACTAAACCTTTGTAAAAGGTGGATCATTTCCCCCCAGATATGGATGTGCATTGTCAAACAAAATTGTAAGCCCATGTCTATTTAAAAATACAACTGATGCCATTTTCTTCTAGCTTGTGTGTGTGTTTTTGTTTTTACTAATTTTGTGAGATTTACTGAATTGCATCATGTGCACCCCCCATTGCCACCAGTTCCATTGGTTCTGAGATGAAATGCAAGGACAGCAGAAAAACCCTATAATGTACCCCTGGATTGCAATGATGCACAAGCAATCCTTGGACCCTGGGAAGTGTCTTTGGCTTTTGCTAAGTGTATAGTGTACCACTGAGATTATTATGTTGCTCATTCCAAAGTTTCAGGTGCATATGGGAACATTTCTGTTTTACACAATAAAGTTCCAAATGCTTAGATGAAGGGATCTGGTGTACAAAAGTACTGCACTGCACTCCAGAGACTGTAAGAGATATTTTTGTTTGCTTAGGTCTCCTTAAGGGATTCATAGGAACAAGATTCTCTAAGCATTTGTCCACATCAGTACCCCTGTGCAGTTGGCAGTAATCTGGCTTACTGCAGCAACATATGGAGTCAAGAAATAAAAAGGCACTTCACTAATTGAGAAAATACTACAAACCGGCTCAGAAGTCACAGGTACCAAAAAACCACATGAACACATAGCAAATGCTTACCAAAGGCTAAATAGTTTGTCACAGCATAGTGGTATAATGGGAAATGTGGGATGCTGTTACAGCAAACTATTATTACACTCTGGGGAATAGGTTTGGCATAGTGGTGCTTCTAGCTTCTAGCCTGGGCAAACACCCCAAACCCTTCCATTAGGTGCCACCAAAGAGTGGGAAGAGGAGGGACATCACCCCTTCTTTCAGAAAGTCACATAATGCCATTATTGCAAATGACAGCGGACGAAGAAACCGTTGTCTCCTCCATGTCTGCACTGACAAAGACTTCTAGTAGAACAGCACGTTATTGCCAATTTCAAAAGGAATAAAAACAACTGGTGGTTTTCTGCTAAAAATATGTGCTCTTTGCTTTACATTCTAGTAAGTGCAGTGCTGCAAAGAGTGCTGTTCTAGACAGCACACCCAAATGTGTTCTACAATTTAAGGCCAAGATGTGATACTTTAATGCATACCTGCATATTAAAGTGAAGCACTTTCTTCATTTGTGTTGAGATACACACATACACAGTGAGAGAGAGAAAAAGAGAGAGAGAGAGAGAGAGAGAGAGAGAGAGGGAAAAGAGAGAGAGGGGAGAGAGATAACATAGAAAATAAACATATGCACATAAATGATGACAATGAATGTAACATCTGTGCCTTCTATAAAAATCAGTAAATTAAATCTTAAGCACTGAGTAAAAAAATACAGTTCAAATCAATGAATCAACCCCATGATATTACGTAAAAGACCTCAAATCACTACAGGAATTATGTAAAGATGTAG
>CM050221.1:28462500-28482500 GCA_027475355.1 Coilia nasus
GAATTGTCGTTAATTTTTAAAGCGCTGTCGCTGAAGGAGGGTGATTACCGCTCAATGAGGACTGCAGGGACAGAGAGGCTGGGAGATGGGGTGAGATAACATAATAATCCTGTTAAGCTCCTACTGCATTGTGGGAGATCCTAATTCTGCTGCAGAACATACTGCAGCTATTTTCATATGACAGTGCATTAATACTAACAAGTCTATAGTTTTGCACACATTAAAATACACACAAAAAAGATGCAACAATACTGAAATTCTTGCAAATGACATGCAAGAACAATAGTACCTTTGTGCTACTGGTTATTTATTGGCCAGTCTTATAAAGAGTTCTCTGGGAGGTAAAATGTTGGTTCTAATCAATGACTGTTTTTGCCATGAAAACACAAAACTAGGAGAAGTTATAGTGGTCATGGTCTGTTTTGAACGGTGGAGCTCACAGGGATCAATACAGCTGTAGTTAAAGAGAAGCCATTTTTGTCGTCGTTTCCACAACAACCAAAGGTCAGTTACCTCTGTTATCTTTTGTGTATACCATAGATACCATACCACTCATAAATGCTTCATAATGGGTTCCGCAATGCTTGATGAAGCATTCCTTAACGTTTACATACCAAGTCACATTACATTACTACAGAATATTAGGTTAGGATATTTTTGTCAAAATATGTCCCAACATCATTATTGTATTTTTCAAAGCTGAAAAGGAACATACAAAATCAATCAAGTCTCTTTCAGCAAGTATTAAATTGTATTTACTTTTTTTTATTTGGCATTTAATGTCATATCAGTCAAACTGCATGTGGCCTATTTTACTGCTACTTAGTCAAAACAACGAAATTGAAATCTGATTGACATTTGAATGCACCATAGAAGAATTTATGAGTAGTAAAATAGATTTTATGGGTACTGAAAACGACGATGGCCTTAAATTAAAATGAAATAAAAATTAAATTGAGTAATCAAAAAGAAAAGAGGTAAAAATATTTCATTGATAATATAATATGTATATTTGCGAGCTCATGAAACCAGGTGTCTCTAATCTAGTTGTGTTTATTGAGTGCAACCCTCCCCCACCATCTTACAGGACTGTTATTCTGGAGTCTTAAATCGCTTTACCAGACAGTGCTGTCCAACCTTTGTAAATATTTTATGAATAGCTTATGAAAGCTGTCTTGCAAGTCAGTTTACTGTACAGGTGTTAATGGACTCAAACATAAAAAATGCACTGCTTCCTGGGCCCATTTTTATCCTACACTGCTGTTTTGGTTTTTGTTTGTTTGTTTTTTCTTTTTTGGTTTGTTTTTTTGGCAACTTTAGTAATGATACGGAGTAATGATATTGGTAATTCCATCGAAGGCAATGATAGATGTTTGTATGCAATGTAGGCAGGTCTTGAAGAGTTCAGATGAAAAAAAAGCCAGTTTCTGTGAATAGTGTTTTTAAATTGTGTATGATGTCTAAGATTAATCTAACTGCAGTTAGGCTTTTGTTAGGTAAATAGGAGGTAAAACAGATCAACTCTCATTTGCATGATATTGTATGGATTACTAAATTAAAGAAATGCTATATGTATTAAATACATAGAGATATTAATTCATTGGAATTCGAAAAATAACCAAACTAACCAAAGTGCTCAAAAAAGTTCTCGTCTGCTTCTGCTAATTGTAGTTATGGCATGCACACACACACACACACACACACACACACACACACACACACACACACACACACACACACACACACACACACACACACACACACACACACACACACACACACACACACACACACACACAGGCACACCTAACCATATGACACAAAACAGCAATAAACATCAAACTGGCACTTGACACAGATACCTTGTGCACCCAGGCAGCTGCTGCTCCATAAACAGTTGAATTTATGGATGCTGAAAACACTTCCTAGAGTACAAGATTTGCTTAAGCACTGGAGTACTTGGTACAAGAGGAATGTTTAACTCTTGTGCTCAGAGACCAATTACTGGCTTGCCTGAATGATTTATGCGTATCACATCTCTGTGTTTGACTTTCCTTTACACTCTACTTTACACTCTCTCTCACTCTCTCTCTCTCTCTCTCACTCTCTCTCTCTCTCTCTCTCTCTCACACACACACATACACACACACTCTATCTCTCTCTCTCTCTCTCACACACACACACATACACACACTCTCTCTCTCTCTCTCTCTCTCTCTCTCTCTCTCTCTCTCTCTCTCTCTCTCTCTCTTTCCCTCATGTTTCTTAGCACTGCATCAGCTGGTCATGCCATGTCACAACATCACACAAATGTCAAGCTGAAGCTAACACCAAAAGTGCTCCTCTCCCAACTACATCTTCACTCTATGAGAAACTTACATGAGAAACGTAATGTGTGTGTGTGTGTGTGTGTCTGTGTGTGTGTGTGTGTGTGTGTATGTGTGTGTGTGTGTGTGTGTGTGTGTGTGTGTGTGTGTGTGTGCATGTGCCATAATTACAATTAGCAGGAGCAGATGAGGACATTTTCAGTGTGCATGTGTATGTGTTGTGTGCAAGATCAATTTTGCCACTGAGCAGGCAAACTAGGAGTACGCTTCTGCAAGCACAGCTATGCAGTGATATGAATATGATCATTCACATCGGTGTGTTTGACATATACTTTGTCTTTTTTTTTCTTTCTTTTTCTGATGAATGGAACAAATGGTACAAACTATGACCTATTCTGTTAAAGCTTCATGGTGAGATGTTTTGGCGCATTTTATATAGCTGCTGAAACCATGTTGTTTACCCTTTCCATTTTACATTGCCAACTTGGTTCAGCTTGATTTTTATCACTGGGTGCAAATCAATAGACAGCTATTTTTTTTCACTGCTCACTTTCACAGCAGTGAATGAACTATCCATCTCCTCTTGTCTTGCTTATGCTTGCATCACCTATTTTGTTTTGCCTGCACAATCAGGCGTGCACATGCATGGTCAACACGGACTCCATGTGAAAATTTTCTGTACAACATGAATTTGTACACACAGACCCCTTTCCACAGGGTATACCAAGGCCTTAACTGTTTCTTGTTGTCAGATTGTGTGTGTGTGTGCACACGTGTGTGTGTGTGTGTGTGTGTGTGTTTGTGTGTGTGTGTGTGTGTGTGTGTGTGTGTGTGTGTGTGTGTTGTCCCCTACTGAGAGGAGCTGGAGGGCGCTCTTCATATTCCCTGCTTCTCTAGTCGCCTCCTCCAGCGTATCAGCTTACTGTGGTAAAGTCAAGTTTACGCTAAGATGTCCCCTCTCACTTTGAATTAACAGTGCATGAAACACTAAAAGTGTGAAAGCTAAATCACTTCAATGGAATGCTCGTTATAGCTCACCAGTAAACTAAGCATTTGGACTTGTTAACAAAAATAAAATAGACAGGCAATGTGACCTCCACAATTTCATAATTCTCCTGATAAATAAGTGGACGTACTGCCTGTGAGAAACACTAATGACAAACATCCACATTAGTGTCAGTTAGAGGAATAATGCTGCTCACTTGTGGATGATAACTGTTTTGTTTTGGTGTGTCACGAACGAAAAAAAAAAAAAACGGATGAATTCTAATGAGGAATTAAGGAAGTAAAATCCCCCAAGAAGCACTCATTGCTTGTGTACAAAGCATTAACATTTAAAAGCTAACATTTAAAGCTTGACAGAATGGGGCTCATGGTAATGTTTCACCTTCTAGGAATGGGACTCGACTGCTTCTTCCTTTGTGTTTCTGTTTGGTGTAAAAGCCGTGCTTGTGAAGAAACACTATTTTAATGTCTGCATACAGAGAAGCATTTCTGCAATCAAAAATAAAGAACTTATGTCCAAAATATTGAAGTGTTGCCCTCAACACTTGCACTGCAAACTGTATTTTCAGATTTGGCAGAGGCCTAAGGATTACTACAGTAAATACAGTTGCCAGTTTCAGATCAATCTACCAAAATAGTTTTGACATGGAGACAAAATCCTTTAAGAGTTTGTGTGTGTGTGTGTGTGTGTGCGTGCATGCGTGCGTGCGTGCGTGTGTGTGTACCCTGATCAACACACGCCTCTCCTAATGCAAAAATACAAAGGAAGAACATAGACATTCATTTACACTTCATAATGAGGACTCAATGTCCAGTGAGACCTGTACTGCATAAAAACAATAACAACAACACCAGCAGCAGCAAGTACAACAACATCAAACAGCCAAACAAAAATACAATCTTTGAAAAGAAACAAATCAACCTTACTGGTTAGCACTAGCAGAAATACATATTTCTGTGATAGAAAGATGTGCCTACACAGAACTTATGTAGACAGGGAAACACAGAATCACACAGAAAGGCTTTTACTTAATAGTTAAAGTTGAAATTATGCTGGCAATTCTATTCACCAGTGTTAAAGCATAGTTTGTATAGCTATATGGAATAATTTGTTGCTTAGCAGGCCTTTTCATAGAATAAAAAAGCAATACATTAAAAATCTATCATTTTTTTAATTGATGGTAAAGGTTTGACAGTGGTCAGTCTCAACTGTCTCCAATGGCAGTGTCTGTGCACCATGCTACTGTAACTGACACTGATCTCCTCCGTGTCAGTTAGGGAAACTTAGTTCCTTTAACTAACATTCACCTGACAGACTCGAGTTAGATGTTTCCAACACCTAGATGTTCCTGGCATTTGCCCAGGAACAAAACTCTACACTCTAATGACTTACACTTAAGTAGTTTCTCTCAAGGACCCCCAAAGCTGCTGGAGTGATTAATAGTGGTGGAAGTAGCGCAACTTTAAAGAAAGGAGGAAGAAAAGCCCTTCTCATCCCAGAACCTGTAGCCTGAGCAGCATCTTAATTCAGCAGCTCTACAGTATATATGCTGTGAGATCCCTCTTATCCCCAAAGCTGGGTAAAGCGTGGACTGCAGAACCCTGTCTTACGCCAGCATCTACAGTAAGGGCCGCTCCACATAGATCTCTATGCCAATAATCGAATACGTCCCATAGGATTTTACAGCTACGTGTGTCTGACACCAATGAGGATTTATGGTTGTTATTAGTTTTTGATGTGAGGCAATTATGGGTTTCTTTCTTTCCATTTTGGTCCAGGGAGGTTGTTACTAGTCTTTTGTTTTGACAGTGATGTACTCAATAGCTAAAACACATTTTCCTGCTCAAGATGCTCAGGGGGAGTCATGCAGCCTGCCAATATTTCTGCCGTGGCCTGAAATCAAAGAAAAGACTCAGATATCTACAGTGTATTACATCAACAATGGAGCCTTCCCAAAATTCAAAGAAAAATCTAAATCAACTATTCAGAATCTGATGTGTTCATGCCAAAGTTGCCTTAAGCCTGTTTTAGATATTTTACACTAAGATCATTTCTTTGGGACAATTTCTTTGATGTTCTTTTATAAACGATTTATTATGTTGTAACTAAATGGGATGTGATGACAAAATTTTACCTCTGAGAAAATACATAGTTGATAAATCATGAAACTGCTCTCAAGTTGGACACCCTCTACTACTACCATAGACATGATGAACTGGTGTTGCGTTGTTTTCCTTCTTCGTCTACAATGAAATGGGGGAAAGGGAAATTCCACTGATCTTTGAGGAAAATTAACAAAGGATATCAGTTTTCTTACCTGATGTGATGGGAAATTTGCTGGTTGTTTTTCACATATTGATTTCCTTATGAAATTACAGGTACTACTCGAAAAATTAAAATATCATGTAAAAGTTGTTTTATTCAGGCAATTCAACATAAAAGGTGAAACCAGTACATTTTATAGATTCATTACATGCAAAGTGAGATATTTCAAGCTTTTTGTTGTTTTTGTTTTGTGTAATTTTGCTTATTGTGATTTACAGCTTATTAAAACCTCAAACCCAAAAACTCAGAAAATGAGAATACTGTGAAAATCTTCAGTATTGTAGGCTCAAAGTGTCATACACTAATCAGGTAAGTAATGCAAAACACTTTCAAAAGGGTCCTGAGCATTTAAACATTCCATCTTTAAAGTTGAGTTACAACTGAAATGCATGCACTTTTTCAGGATATTCTAATTTTCCGAGTAGTACCTGTATTCAATCTGAGATGAGACAATTAGGGCAAAGTCCTGACGTCATAGAGGTGGTTCCATCTTGCCAGCCAGAATAGAACTGTGACAGTGATTTTGTGCAAAGAACTTGAGGAACATGTTTTTATAGCTCATAGATCTATACTAACTTGTTGAAAAGTGTATAATATGGGACCTTTAAATACATGGAGGAAAAACTCTTTGAAGGATCTTGATGTAATTAATGCCTAACGCCTCCTTTCTTGTCACCGCCACAATGTGACAATATCTTGTAGAGTTCCAGAAAAAAACAGGATCCCTTCTTTATATAGCCGGTGCCTGTTTCCTGGAAACAGCAACATAGACCACCTGTGGTGGCAAGACAGTGGGTTGTTTTTTTAGTGAAGGCAATTTCACCATTTTGCATAGTCCATAAAAACCTGTTATTGACAATATGCCATAGCCATCCACTATTTGAAAACCCCACAGATGTAGTGGTCATATATAAGGGATAATGTACTGTTTCACATAATTTGGTCTGGATTTATTTAGTAATACTGGCCATTACTCTGTGCATTAATGTATGTATTACATGGTGATCCACTAAAACAAATCTTTGACAAGAAAATACAAAAGTATTGATTAAGCAATCATTTAATATCCTCTGTGAAAAATATATGGTTTGAATTAAGGTTCCATAGCACTCTCTTCTGTTCTTCTGCTGTGCCCAACAGCAATGATCAGTTATACATAGCAAAAGTTTGTTATACAGAAATGTCAGACCTCTGAATGTTGGGATATTCCATTCAACTCACTAGAACTTTCCATAGCACTTTAAGGAGCCATCTAATAATGACCTTGAATAGAGTAAAACACATCAGGTGAACACAGAAGAAAGATAGGTTTGCAAGAAGCAAGCATACAAGGTTATATTAGCATTACCATTGTTGTCATGTGACGTGCAAGACCAGAGCTGGAGCTCACTGAGTGATTTTACACAAAACTCCTACTTTATCTTTTTTTATGGCAAATGGGGACTTTCTGCACCTGAAATCAAACCTTTTAGTTTTACAGCATATAATTTATTGCACAATTTAATTAGATGTATCAAAAAGTCCTGTATGTCAGCTTTACAACAAATGTGTTTGATACTCTGTATTATTTTTATAATCCAAGATATAAGCATTTAAAATGTGTCCCATATTTTTGGCCCACCCTGTATTTCTCCAAATGTACATTCCAATAGGACAGAAGCAAAGAGAAGGACTACAGCATTAGTGTCAGTACAGTACAATTAACATGATATTCCTCAGTATTCATTAAGATGCATCTGGGACTATTTCTGAAGTGTCTAATATATATCATACAGCATCTTAGCAAGCACTTGGTCTGCCTTTAATTCCTGTCACTCTGGAAACGACAGGAGACTAAATTTCCTGGAATCTTGGTGTCTGTGTATCTTGAACCTGTCCTGTCAGATAATATTATCTTCTTGACTGGCAGAGACTTAGACAGATTCTGATGAGGTATGTGAAATCCAGAGCACGAAGTCACATACTGAATCTGATAGTATATATCACTAAATGAAAGATAGGATTTCTCCACAGCACAACCTCTTTGTGAGCTGAAATCATCGCTGAAGATCAAGCCTATTGGTAGAGATGGGGATGGACTGCTGTGAAAAGCTACCCTGACGTAATTTTATCTATTCATATTGTCTTTTTCATTGTTTGTCTTTTTCTCCATATTGGTCACGCAAATAGTACAGCTCTATCAGCTGAATGTAAGGCACAAACACCATTAATATCAACATTGCATTATAAACCATTCTATCTATTATTGAACTTACAGTAAAGCAAAACTTTGCCATTTAAAAATGTTTATACAGGTTCTTTTTACAGACATCAGTGCAAAGAGAGAGAAAAAAGCCACAATACAGCATGTAGGTGAGAGAGAGAGAGGAAGAGAGAGAGAGAGAGAGAGAGAGAGAGAGAGAGAGAGAGAGACAGAGACAGAGACAGAGACAGAGAGTGGGGAAGAGAGAGATAAAGAAAGAAACAAAGAGAGAGAGAGAGAGAGAGAGTAACATTGGGACAGAGGCAAAAATAGAGAGTAAAAATTAATTTAAACTAAAAGAAAAAGTGTTCTTTAAACATTTCTGTGAGTCATTGTTGATGGCCCATCCTACCTCCGCAGCCTACGCCAGCAGGTCAGCCCAGGGCTAGGCCATTATCATAAATGATGTGACCACGAGCCAGCACCACATAAAGCCTCAGCATGGGTTCAAAAAAACATTATCCAAATAAATGCATCACTTGATTAATATGTGTGTATGTGTGGGTGTGCACACACATTGTTAAAGTTTTGTGATTAAAGGGAGAATATATAACTGAAAAAGGCAGAGTTTCTGTCTGGTTTAAGAATGCAAAACCCTTTACACAACCTCATGGCAATGAGAGAAGTATGTAAACAGTGAATACAAACCCATTAACCCACACTTGCTTCAGACTAGAAATACGTTTTTTACAGGGAATGTTAAAAAGGAAAGAGTGTACTCTTCTGTAATGTCATTGTTTTGATGCAGCTCAATAGGTTTTTCACACTGTTTGTCTTCAGTATCACTTTCCTCCACAGAAACTTAAAGTTGTTCTGTGGCTGAAAGCTTCAGACTTGTGTCAGACTTTTGTCTGAAACGAGTACCAAGAGAGTCAGTGCTCGTTAGTCCAAACTTTGTCCATACATCCACATGTTGCCAGAGGCACTGAGATGGGAAGAGTTTCCCCTCCTCATATTTCTCTTTGCTTTTCACTTTTTGACTCATCCACAACCCATCATTCGCTTCAATGGAGCACCTCCATACAGGAGTGCCATGCAGAGCTCAAGGCCAATTTTGGGCCATTACTGTATGCTGCCACACCTGAACTATAAGTGAAATAGTCAGACAGGCTTTATATATTTGGTGTGTGTGTGTGCAGATGTGTGTGCGTGTGTGTGTGTGTGTGCAGACATTGAAGTGCATGTGAGTGTGTGTGCATGCATCTGTGTATTACTACCCAACAAAAAAATCTAAGAACTAAGAAATCTAAGAAAGTGGAAGCAACAGACACACCAAGGATTTATTTAAATTAGTCAAATTAAAGCTTTAACAAAACAATACAATACAGTGCCTGTGACACAGACAACACAATTAAGAAATAAGATGACAGAGGAATGATGCTCCCAGGCGGATGCTGTTCTTCCAACACCAGGATACACAGCACACACAGCAGAGGAATCTCGATTTGCATAAAATTACACTTCCAGGATCACAAACTACAAACTGTTAAACAAACAGAGTAGTAAACACTGCGAGGAACAAGCACAGCCTGAATACTGCCGCAATAATAACCCACAGTACTGTCTGACACACTGGCTTCACCTGAAGCCTTTTTCAAGTCGTTGAATAATGAGCAAACCGTGCACCCAATGACAAGGTGATGAGGAGGCCATGGTGATGAGGAGGTGGGGTGATATCTAGGCACATATACACACTAGCTCTAACAATCAGTGTGTTTGTGTGTGAGTGAGTGTGTGTGTGTGTGTGTGTGTGAGAGAGAGAGAGAGAGAGAGACTTTACACTAAACTTTAACACATACATACAGTAACACTTTCTTTTATGGTTCCTTTTTTAGTGTATCTGCATGTAACAACATGTGATATTAGGTACTTACACTGCACATATCTAACACTAACCCTAACTGGATGTTCACATCAGAAGCGACCAAAGCGACCAGAGCAACGGAAGTCATTATTTCTCTATATAGAGTCGCCGAATTGGGCGACCAGAGCGAAAAAGAGAAGTTAAAAGTCAGTTAACTTTATGGTAATGAGCTATGACACGGTTTGGCAAAAATCAACCAGAATACATAGGTTAACCAACATCCGTTAATTACTGAGCTAAATCAAAAGTTCTTTGGCTAAATCCAACATTCCAAATGATACATCATGAGCGAACAAAGTGAACAAGGCGAATTCAACAGCAAAGCTTCTACGGCGACCTCGGCGACCTGTTCGCTTTGGTCGCTTCAGATCTGTACGTACAGTAACCCTATGAGGGCTAGTTTTCTTCCATACATCCTAACCCTAACCTTTGGTTTTAAGTTGCTGTGACCTTCCTATCCAGATATATGGAAAAAGGAGCCTCGTACACCCTATGAAAAGTAGTTTTCTTTCCTGTATACCCTAACCGTAACCCTAACCCTAATCCATATAATCACTATTCATCCTCATGCTAACACACATTATAAATGTCAACTCGGTAACCTTCTGCATAATCGACAAAGTTGGAAGCCTCCTAGATCCAATGTCAACCCAGGGCATCCTCAGTGCCTTGCATCTCTCCAGGTAATGGGAAAAAGACAATCAGCAGTGCTCATTTTCTGAACAGATGTTGCCCATCAGGGTGGCGAGTACGGCTTCTTTGGGAGCATCAGCGTTTTCTGAATGGACGCCACTGAAGGAATTGGGACGCATATTTACTGTTGCATTCTTGTGTTTGTCGGACAGCATCAAATTTGGGAAGACAGTGATATTCAATTATGTGAACCTCAACACCAGACATTCTGACACATTGTAGCCTGCTTCCTTAACCAGCTCCCTCCCACAGTGGAAGGTGTGAAAGAATGAAAACTTCAATTTGTTGCCAATTTGGTCTGACAGGGCCTCGATGGTGACATGCCCTGTCAAAACACAGCCCTTTTGGGTGCTCGTTCCCCTGGAGAACACCCTAAGGCATGGCCTCTGAGGCTGTGTTATAGATGTAATTGAGGACCACTCTTAGTATTGCTGCTCCCACCACAGCAGCTCCTGCCTCGAGGCAATCCATCAGTGAGAAAAGCCTTCTTACCCTCAAGTTCAGCTGCTGGTGTCCGGACCACACTGTTACGAGAGGAGGACGATCCACAACAGAGGCATTCTGTATCCACAAAGGGCAGCACAACTGGGTGGGCTGACAGCAATTCATCCAATGCTAATTCACTGATGTAATGATCAGCATGCACAGTTTCACGGATGCCCCATGACCGGTCAAGATAGGTCCCATATTCCAACCGCATGTACAGCTGGCCCTTCATCTTCATACAAATATCCTGTGTGTGCTCAAGGTAGGCGCTTAAAACTTTGGCTATTACTGTCATTGTCTGTAGATGTTGCAGGTCACAAAGCATAACATTCCAACAAAGCATTCCTCTGACTGGGTCGCTATACATGGCTGTACTCCCCAAAATTACAGTGGGGAGAGCCCACATACATTTGGACGAAACGGATTGGGCTCTTTGCAATCACATCCAGCATTGGCTTTTTTATATCTAGCTCACACTTCCCCAACCATGTCTGAATATTGTCTCGTGCATCCCTAGCACAGAGTATGTAGCCTGGGCCCACCAAATGTTGATGGCCACAATGCAACCAGACAAGCCGTACATTCTTATCTTTCACTTTCACATTGCTTGCAAAGTGCATGGAAACAGCCCTTACCTGTTCCCTCCTCATGGGTTGAGGTAAAGAAGGCAATCCTCCTTCTCTGCAAATTTTGCAAAGGTGGCTATTAGATCAACACTGTCATGCCTCAGATTAGCATGCACAATGGCACCCTGCACCTTAGACAACAGGAATTCCAGGTCCTGAATCAGGATGTTGTACTGTATGCTGCTGTGGTCTAAATAGATTACTTCACTATGCTGGGCCTCCTTATGTCCTCCGTGGCTAAACTCTGCAGCTGCTCTCTGAAAACAAGCACTACATCCTGTAGTGCTTCGACCGCTAGCTGTCGATATTCACCTATGTCAGTCAGCTGAGGCTTAGGGTTCTTCCTGTTCTTTGGGAGTGCTGTGAGTATTTTGAGATAGGTGAACATGCGGTTCCCTGTCTCTACGACTTACGGTTCCGGAGATATGGCAAAAACAAAAGTTTGGTAGCTTCTAGCCACCCACGTACAGCCTACAAAGACAGTATCCCTGGATAGATCTATTTGGGACAAAACATCCGATAGTCATTTTAAGTCACTACTGCCTTCTTATCTGGAGATATGGGAAAAAATATATGAGGGGTAGTATGCTTCCCTATATCCCCTAATCTAACCTAACCTAACCTAACCCAGTGGTATAATGTACGTACATAATGTTACATACTGTTACACACTTTGTTGCACTGTACCTAATAGGTGTCATTAAAAGTGACAGTAAAAAAAACCCATACACACTATCAACACTTTTTAGGGAGCCCGTTGTTCATTTGGTCTGACAGGTGGAGATGCTGGGTACAATGACACATAAGTTGCAACCTAAGCTTGCTCAAGAGAGGTCACAGAGATGCAATATGTGTTGTCAGTTCGTCCACATGTAGATGTGAGTGTGTGTACATACGTGTATGTATGTGTGTGAATATAAGTGAATGTATAGATTCAAGCACATACACCACACACCAAATGTTAAAACTATTCATCACATTGCATCAAACCTGTCAGGACTTCTTCTGAGGTTTATGCGAATGCCAACAGGAGAAAAAAGAGGGGAAGTACTATAACTTGGACTTTAGTGCTAGCCTGGTAAACCTGCCCCTCGTACTTCATTTCATTTTGTACAGAGGGTCTGAACCAGAATCTCTTGAGGGTCATTTAGTCGGCAAGACCGATCCAATCAGCGAACAGAGGGTGTGTTCGTTAGCCGTGATGTTGACCGTATGTGCTACATTTGAATTGTAGTGCGTAGGTAGTCTAATTGCATACGTGGCGATCAGGCGTTAGCGATTGGGTAAAGGCAGAGGCACTTTTTTTAAACTTCAGCAGAGTCCACACCTCCAACAAATCGTTTCTGACGGTGTCTGTTCCAAACTCTCTGTACAAAATGAAATGAAGTACGAGGGGCTGGTTTACCAGGCTACTTTAGTGCCCAGCACTTAAAACGTCCTTATGGACTCTGCTGTATTACGGTGACTCTCACACTTTTAAAGTGACACTGCAGGTTTTAGTTACATGGATCGAACATACATAAAGGAGAGTGCACCTCAGCTGTCTCTCAGCTCATAGTGATATAGGACTGCAAGTAAAAATGTATGTTGGGGGACAAAATATATAGCTACAGAAAGAGGGAGAGAAAGAGAGGGAGAAACAGACAGAGAGAGAGAAAAAGAGAGAGAGAGAGAAAAGGAGAGACAGAGAGAGAGAAAAAAATAGAGAGAGACAGCACAGAGACTCGTAGCACAAGTCAAACTGAGAGGAGCTGGTGCAATGTACTATGTAGCTGACAGGGAGAGCAGTGGCAACAACGAGGAAGGAGAAGAGAGATGGATATGGAAAGAAATGTGGCCTGGCACAAGAGCAAAAAGAGCCATAGGGCATGATCGTGAGTATTAGTGAGAGCCAAATGCTATGTAGCACATGAAGAAGCACCCCCTGCAGCGTGAGGGGACCAGGAGAGAAGACCGGGAGAGGAACCAGCATTACATACTCGGAATAGAAGTGTTGAGGGGGAGGCATGTTATTGCCAACACCTGCTAAAGAGCAACTGCACTTTACTCCTCCTCCACCTCCTCCTTCTCCTCCTTCTTCTTCTCTCTCTCTCTCTCTCTCTCTTTCTCTCTCTCTCTGCCTTTTCCTTTCCCTGTTTCTCTCCTCCCCTGTGGCTTGTCATCCATAGCAGACCTACCTTGGCCAAATGGCTGTTGTGAATTCAGATAAGTCATCGATTTGCTTAATGCCACTGGGCTCAAGTGCAACTGATGTCTAGTGGAGTCTCTCCCTTTACAGGTCAGATGCATAAGGGGTGGTAACATTTTCTGTATTTTTTTGTGTTAATGTGTTTGTGTGTATGTGTGTGTGTGTGTGTGTGTGTGTGTGTGTGTATGTGTGTGTGTGTGTGTGTGTGTGTGTTTAGGTCTGTGTCTGCCCACGTAGTGTTGGGTGTAAAGAACTGCACTGTTTGGAGCTGATTTTAGTCCAGCTTGGGTAATATGATGCTTTTCATCCTGAATTCAGTCACAGCTGCAGAGTTGTGAGCTAGGCGAGCTGTGTATGTGTGACACTGAAGATAAAAGGCTGCCTTTACTGGGTATAGTGGTAGGCTATACAGCTGTTCTTTAGCTCTCTGATAACAATTCAGTGTGTACACAATATTAGGCAGTTATCACAAATAGTTAAATAGGACACTGGACTTAAACAGTTCACCAGTCTGATTTATTACAGCGGGTGTTTTCATGACAATGTCAACAGAATCTATATTAATAATGATTGACCAAAGAAAGTCAATGACACCACATATATGCAGCCCACGTGAGAAGTTGATTTCAAAGCATGATCACTACATTTGGGAGGTATGTCCAGACTTCTCTCTTTCTTTTCTTTCTCAGTATTTCTCTCTCTCTCTCTCTCTCTCTCTCTCTCTCTCTCTCTCTCATCCTCTCTAAGAGTTTATTCCCAATAAATTACTGGAGTAGCACATATTATTTAATAAGATGACAGAGCAGGGGCGTCACTAGACCTATTACTGTACTGGGGCCAGGGGCACCGCTAAGGGGGATAGATCAGGACGATTCAGGGGGCCCAGAGCTTCACGGGGGCCCACAGAAGACTGTTATATGGTTGGGGTGGGGGCCCAAAGTTATTTTCTTTCAGGGGGCCCACAATTTCTAGCAGCACCCCTGACTGGTGCACAGCTTGGGCACTGACAGTTAATGTGAGCGCGCAAAACAAAACAAAAAAATGACCACTTATTTATCATAAAAACCATAAATAGTGCTTCAAACTAAACAATCATATCAGATTATGTTGATATGCTCATCAAACATCGTAGATGTAAGATAGCAATCTCCAGAAACCGAGTGTGGGAGCTCACAGTGCTAGGCTAACCGTTACATAAATCAACAACGATAATAGCAGCTAAAATCTCCCGTAGGCTACTTCAATTTACAGCCAGAACTCTTGCATGACAGCTGCCTCATACATTAAAGGTAAAAGAGTAAAGTTGTAACATTTAAATACATATGGAAATGGCGACACAGAAGTGAAAACAAACAACAATGATGGGCAATTTACTCGGTACTAACCTGTAAGACAGGTAGAAAGAAATGGCACTCAGACACCGTTGTTTCACGTTATGTCACAGCAAATTACCATATTAAGTAGCCATGTGTGCATTGTGTATGGAGTGAATAAAGTAGCAATGAGTTGCCATATTGAGCAGCTATCTGCGCATTCTGTAGATTATGCCATGTAGACCTAAAACTCTAAAGTGATTTTTCTTCCTGGTGAAATTTATGCTGGGGCACTACAGACCAATACTGGGGCATGTGCCCTGGTAAAATATCTCTGGCGACGCCCCTGTGACAGAGTATAGTGCAAGAAAAGTAATTGCCAAAGGATATTTAAGAATAAGTAAGCCTGGGGAAAGAAAGAAAGAAAGAAAGAAAGAAAGAAAGAAGGAAAAAGAAATGTAGTTATCCAGACCCACTCCTTCCATGGTCAATGGCCTGCACTGGATCACACATTACACTGACTACTAAGGCCATGGCCCCAGCACAACCCTTATCGTGCTTCTTTCACAGACCCTCATAAACTAATGTAAAGGATGGCCTATCAACAGCCCAGTTTAAGAATCATGGGAATTCCATTGGCATACAATGCAAACACAACTTAGACAAAGACGATGTCCTGAACTATTTGTAGAGAGAACTTTTCCAGACTTTTTTGGAAGCTGTGACAGCCACATCAGAAATAGTGTACAGGGCACAGTAGGGGTCCTAACGGAAAACTCCAGATGTCTAATTTACCGGGAAAATAAGACCCATCATTTCCACTGACAGAATTTGCAAGGCTTTTCCTCATTGTACAGAATGTCTTTTGTCAGCACTCTAACCTGTTCTTTGCTGCTTAGTGCTGAGTTTTCACAATTTCCTAAAATACTGAATGGCTTTTCCACTCACATATCAGTTTGCTTTTGTTCTCTCCAGATGATTCACACACATTGTTACATAAGATGCATTTTATATCGAGTGGAAAAAATGTGATGCAAAGAGTTTATCATGTATTGAAATACATATTGTGCATGCATGTCTGCCCTTCTCAGCTTAAATTTCTTTGTGCATGAAAGGTAACTGTTGCAAAATTGTTAGATAGTGTTGAGATACAATAATACCCGCAGAAGTACTATAAGTAATACAATACACAATGCATTTTTGTCTCATCCTCTCACAACATAAATGAGCCTTTCAAGTGACACAATCTACCACCCAATACAGGGAAAAAACAACACACACAGGCACACACAAAGTGAGTAGAATATATCAGATTATGCACCAAGTCTGTGTTGCTCTATGTAAGAAATCAGTTTATTTGAGGCATGTCAAGGGACGTGATCACTTTTCCGTCTGTTCTACCACAGACACATGCAAGTTGACCGCATTGAAGTTTCTTGTGAGGATCCAGCAGCTTAGCTCTTGTATTTTACTGTGAGAAGAGCTGTCCTCTCAGCGTGGAGAGCCCTTATGGAGTTTGTGTAAGCTAATTGTGCTGACCTTTGAAGCTAATTAATTCGATTCGTCTTTTACTTGTTTTTTTCCCTTGAGGGAAAACACTTTGTTGTGCTTTCCTGATCCACTTGTGTGAACTGAAAATAAAAGATGCATTGATATTCAGGACACTCCACAATACTCTCGAAACTGTGTAAAAATTTTATGGAGATACATTCTGAAATAGCATGACCAGGACACTCTGCATTTATGGATAGTTGAGTTATGTTATGGTTACAGTATGTCTGGATCTGCTGACTGTGTATTAATAAAAAATATAATTGTAGTAGAACTGGAAAGGGATTTACCTACATGGAGGTAGTATTGCTCACCAACAGTAATATTTATCTAGTATTATGTCTAAGGCTCATTCATGCTTAAAGGTATACAAGGGTTAGTTAATTCAAATGTCATATTCCGAATTTGGAAAAAAAACGCCACTAATGGAAAAGCAAGATTGCTAAAGAAATACAGTAAGTTAACTTAGATGCAATAAAAATACAGTTAGTTAACGTAGATATAAAAAAATATATGTTTGCTCATTAATAGTAGAAAATACCACCACCATTCAATACAATTAGGCCAAATATTTATCACTAACCCTTGATTAGCCTTCTTCTCATTATTTACACCCCTTATTTAGACCTTATTTGTTGTAGATTTCAGTCTGTGAAAGTGAAATGTTACCCACTGTTGCTTTGTTAGCACCCTCATTTTAGCATTGTTCCACACTTTTACTCTGTGTGTACTAATTCATTCAAAACAGCTGCTGGATATGCTGCTCAGTCTGCCTGTCATCAGCTTCAGCTAGACTTCAAATTAGATGATGTCTCCATCACCTCCTTAAAATGCATCCTAAAGAGAAGGGCTGAGCTGTGCCAGTTTAGTTTCTAAAACTTTTCTTCTTTTATCTTTTAGAACTTTGCATTTTATTATTGATGATCTTGATGTCTAATGTAAGTTGTTTTGCTCATCTTTAATTCATCAATGGTTTCACAGGATAATGCATTTTCCTTACTGCCTATGTTTTCTCCTGCCAGTTTTTACTGTAATCTTTTCTGTGTCAGTGCCTATCTTGAGTATTGCTCTGTGTTTTTTTGTTTGTGTTGTGATTTCTTAAATGTGCTACATTTGTATTAGTAACAGCTCACCATAACACAACATTTATACTGTCAGCTTGCTTGTACTTCTGGTTGTAGTAACACTAAACAAATGAATAAGTACTGTAGATGTCTTGAGGAACAAACAAACAAGGCTGCTGCTGTAGACCATGGCTATAATGGGATGGCATTTTAAAATGGAAGAAAGGGCAATATGCTTAAGCAACACAAGTCTTGTACAAAGAACATCATTGAGTGATTTTCTATGGCATGGCAAACACAATTTAATACAAATGTATACATATTGTACAGCAGTACAGCCTAATAATATGCCCATCAGTCAAGCAAATTGATCAAATGCTCCATTGCTCTCTCCTAGGAAAGAATGCATTAAGATGACTTTGTCAACAATTCATTGTTTACAACGAATATGCAGTTACACAGATAGAGATAAAAGGTGAGTGCTGAAGAGCTGGGCCTAAGGGCTGTTGGGGTCTTGTGCTATTCTGCATCAGTATGGTTTCTCTGTATGGATACAGAGCTGTTCCCCTGAATGCTGCAGGCCACCTCACCCCTGTTGCGCAGTGGTATAACTCTAAATTATGACAGCAATTAAATTACTATAATCTGCAGATTCTGGGTAAGCCTAGTGGAAAATGATTATTATGTCTCTCAGGGAAAACCAGTGAAGGCTCAAAAATATTTTTTAACCCTTTTTCTTGCCCCAGGCTATGATAATGAATTACCATGGTGTGAATCATTTATTAAACATAAAAGTAATACCTATATCTATATCTATATCTATATCTATAAATTAGGTCTCTCTCTCTCTCTCTCTCTCTCTCTCTCTCTCTCTCTCTCTCTCTCTCTCTCTCTCTCTCTCTCTCTATGTTACATTCTTCTGTGACAAGAATGTTTTGTATAAAAGTGTTTGCTAAGTGCAATGTTACATTTACATTACATTTAGCTGACACTCTTATCCAGAGAAACCTACAGTTATTTACTGTAAGTACAGGGTTTCAGTTACAGTCCCTGGAGCAATGTGGGGTTATGTGCCTTGCTCAAGGGCGCTTCAGCCATGGATGAGGGTGCAGGAGAGCACTGGTTGTTTACTTCCCCACCCCCATTCATCCTACTGCAATGGGATTCAAACCTGCAATCCCAATACCAACTCTCTAACCGCTAGGCCACAGCATGTAATGTAATGAATGCTTTCTTCCACATGCTGTTTTTGACACCTCTCCTTTGGCCCATGTGGTGTCATAGGTCCATTCTACAAAAATGTCTTAAGTGTCCAAGATTAAATCGTTCTACTGACGTTTGAACTCATAAAGTGCCAGAACGCCATGCTGGTGGCTCATTTTTCATATATAGGAGTGTATGGTTCAGTGTATGGTTTACAGTTCACCTCAGGACAGTCATCAGGTACACACATAACATATCCCATTCAAAATTCATTTGCACCTTCAGTATAGTCCTCAATATGGTAAAGTTAAGTTCCAATTCTTTCCCCTAAAACCAGCATATTACATGGAGGAGATTGCACAAAATTAGTTCAGTTTTCCATCCTGTGGGGCATCGAAGTAAAATCTAATAGGTTGGTGTCAAGGCAGAGAGGTTTTAAAATAAGGTTCACACTCAGGTCAGATGAAAGCATTTACTGCATGTTGATGCAACATTATCTTGATTATATACAGTACGGGCAGTGCAAAATACTGACTAAAAATATCAAACAGCATACTTACACTATGTGCACATTTCAAAACATAATTTTGTTTCTCCTGCTGTACTCAAATATACTGTAGGCAATGTTCAAGTCACATATATCTACAAAGTAAACATAAGGTGTCTTGATGGGCAGTGCTGCAGAATTAAGTGAAGAATTCTCGGACTGTATGTATGTGACTTACTGGAACGGATGACATGACTGTCACTAATTCTGGCCTCCTTACACTCCGGTCTATGACTAAATCATATGTCTGAAGGCTGAGACTATGACAATGGCACACATGGCTTTTGTGTGTGTGTGTGTGTGTGTGTGTGTGTGTGTGTGTGTGTGTGTGTGTGTGTGTGTGTGTGTGTGTGTGTGTGTGTGTGTGTGTGGGGACAAATTAGACGTTTGACCACCTGTTCACCCTTACTGTGGAGCCAGGCATTTAGTCTCTTGGGATGAAACCCCTATAAGCAGCTCCATGCTCTTTCATTTACATTGGGAAATCATATTAGAGGAGTCTCTGTTTCAAGCATTAATGACATCCGTTAGGCTGAGGACACTAAAAACAAGCCTATATGTTGGT